>JAFFST010046727.1:235527-256301 GCA_022414735.1 Noturus placidus
GAACATGGCTTAGTTTACTGGTAAAAAAGGAAAAAAGTTGCCTTCTTCAGTCATCATTTGAATGTAAGGGTGTAATATTGTCATTTTCATCTACTTCAAGTGGGATTAGATTCCTTTTTGCCATGGATGAGTGTGTTTGCGTTCATTTTCTTTGCCGCATTATATGCTTGTGTTTATTATTCCATGACTTTTCTTTCCAGGGGGCGCACGGTGGCTTAGTGGTTAGCACGTCTGCCTCACACCTCCAGGGTCCGGGGTTCGAGTCCCGCCAGGGCCGTGTGTGTGTGGAGTTTGCATGTTCTCCCCGTGTGTTGGGGGTTTCCTCCGGGTACTCCGGTTTCCTCCCCCAGTCCAAAGACATGCATGGTAGACTGATTGGCGTGTCTAAAGTGTCCGTAGTGTATGAATGTGTGTGTGAGTGTGTATGTGATTGTGCCCTGCGATGGACTGGCACTCTGTCCAGGGTGTACCCCGCCTTGTGCCCGATGCCTCCTGGGATAGGCTCCAGGTTCCCCGTGACCCTGAAAAGGAGTAAGCGGTTGAATATAGATGGATGGATGGATGGAGGAATGGATGGACGGACGGACGGACGGACTTTACTTTCCTTTCCCTTCCTTTCCTTTCCCTCCAGTCCGGGGACTCCCAAGACCAATATGTTTCTTCTATAAACCATGATGCCTTGAAAAGTGTCTCTGGAAATAACAGCTTCCGAAGTCTATGGCTGTAGCTGTGGAGATTTGAGTGTAGACCAGATGGGGAATTTAAATGGCCCTGGGTGATAAAGCTGTATGGGATTAGTATGGTTAGTAAACAGTAACGCCATTTGCATCAGAGTCATGACCTGCTTTGGCAACTAATCACAGAGGTGTCTGAGATTGTGTGGTTTATATTTGAAATAGGATTTAATTATGTGTCAGATTTAATTAAGGTGTTCATCTTCATCTAGTTGGTTTCTGTCCTGTAGTGACTAGTGTGATTTTGAAAATCCACCGTCGCAAGAAGTGTGTTTAACTCTAAAGCGTTCACGCTCGCTGAAAGAATTCTGCGCTGGTTGCTTCTCATCGCTGGACTGTTTACTGAGGATGGTTTAGTGAAGATTATTGTTCCTGATAGGCCAGCATATGGTGCGGAGTCATTCTGATATGTTAATTATAGATATTTATACCCTGCTGGGTTGTGTTAATTAAAGCTCCTGTTCCAACTGGATGTGTCATGCTGCTCGTGTGCTTGCTGCCCTTGCAAGTTGAGTCATGAGCATAGGGGAACGTTGCTGTTTCAGCATATAATGCACATGCCGCTGGGTTAATTGTTTTAAAACACAACTTTAAATGCTTCTCTGTGGAAGTAGGCTGGACTTACATGGTTCTGCTATGAGTCAGATTCTTGACTCTGTGCCTGTTCGCCACAGTGGGATAACATATATACACACATACAGTGGGATATTAAAGGCTTCAAGTCTGTCTGTGTTTACCATGCAGTATTAACAGGCACAATGATGGAGAGGCACATCCTGAAAGGAAAACAGCTCCTTCAGTAGATCTCGGTATAACGAGAGGCCTGGGCAGCTTTTTCTCTTCCAGTTTTCCGTCGAGTCGGCCCATTCTGTGCTCTGAACAACACGGCAGGCTTCCTGGCCTTGTTCAGAGAACAGTAGCTCAGTCATTTGTTCCCACTTCAATGCCTCACAGTTCTTACTCGGAGATCTCCTGCATGTATTAAAGGAATACTCCAGTGTTTTTGAATCTAAAATATACCTATTCAATTGTATAGCGCATGTGATTTCCACATAGACAAATTCCATCAAGTTTCTCTGTATTGAGAGAAGAATGGAAAGCTTTCCAAAATACATAATAATAATGGAACACTAATGGTAGTTTTTGGAGATTTAGCTGAAACGTGTAGGCTTTCATGAATACTTGCGTCAAAGGTATTTGTAAACTAAGCTCTATGTAAGGAGTTAAACACAACAGGGTGTACTGTTACAGGAAAGTAATCAGCGAAGGGGTTGGCTTTTCCAACCCGATGTGAAGCGAGTCACGGTTACCACCGTAAAGCGTATTGTTTTCGTATAAAAGCATTTCCCCAATTTTGAGTTCTAGCCATTTTTATTGTTAGAATTTATTTATACTTTATTACAAAACGATGCGTTTTATCGATTTATACTTACAATAGTTATAGTTGTGGAACAAAAACGTTTTTCCAAAGTGGAGAACTTGAAGAAATAGCTTTACCGCTGACCGTTGCAAAATCCTGACGCTTGGAATAATCATAGTCATCTTCAGTAAACTCATTATCATGGTCAGAGTCACTACTGGATCTGTATAGTGTGTTAAGTATCTGTATAGGCGGCTGTGGCTCAGTCGGTAGGGGGGGTTGTCCACTAATCCACTAATCGTAGGGTTGGTGGTTGGAATCCCGGCCCGGGTGATCCCATGCCGAAGTGTCCTTGGGCAAGACACTGAACCCTAAGTTGCCCCCGATGGGAAGCTAGCACCTTGCATGCAGCTCTGCTACCATTGGTGTGTGAGTGTGCTCTACTTTGTAAGTCTCTTTGGATAAAAGCGTCCGCTAAATGAATAAATGTAAATACTGTAAATGTCTTCTTACAGCACGCTTCACCATATCAACGATTTCACATTTTTCTTTAAGTAAAACAAATATACATCTTTCAACCATTTGTTAGTTTTCAATTATGTCCCTGTTAGATGTTCTTCTAGAAATGAAACCATATTAGAATTACCGTATTTTCCGCACTATAAGGCGCACCGGATTATAAGGAGCGGTCTCAATGACGGGGTCTATTTCTGTACTTGACCGATACAAAGTCGCACAACATTTCTACAGATTTTGGAACTCAGTCCACACATAAGGTGCACCAGATTATTAGGCGCACGGCCGATTTTTGATAAAATTTGAAGGCTTTTAGGTGCGGCTTATAGTGCGGAAAATATGGTATTATAAACGTTTTGACTTCTGCGATTGAAAAATCCTGGAAGGGCTGTATTTATACAGGCACAAAAAATGTTTTGTTTTTGTTTTTTTACTATCATTATGATGATTCAATTGTGTTGGCTAATACGATAATTGACTTTTATAACTTTATTTTAACAGACTTCCATGAATATCCCACTCTGGTCAGTAATCCCTGTTGTTTTTTTAGGGCTTTTGAATTTCTTGGCAACTTTTTTGTCTTCTGATTTTAAGAGTTATGTGAAGTCTCTTCTAAGCTGTTTCTCCCAAACTCTACACTGACATCTGGTGGACATGTTGTATATTTTCGCCGATATTTCCTACATGGTAAATGTAGCATGTGTAAAGGAAAAAAAAATGTGTTTGGTTTTAAAGTCCTAGAAAAGCAGAGTTTGAAATGCTTCTGCTCTTTAGATGGACGTTTTTCAAATGTATGTAACACCGTTTCTATACATACATGTAATGTCTTGCCATATGTACTGATGTCCTGTATGTACTTGTACATACTGATGCCCACGTATGACGTTACCTGGTTTAACATTATTATTGACTAGAAACTTTTGTGGAAAACTTCTCTGTTGGGTTTTGGCCTATACTTATGTCTTGAGATCGTGTGTGTGTGTGTGTGTGTGTGTGTGTGTGTGTGTACACGTACATTATAGCACCTTCATTACAAAACGAATTCATTTGCATTTCAGGGAATTAACTTTTTTGTTTTGTTTTGTTTTTTTCTGCATAAATGTAAAAGTTTGATGGAAATTCAAGGGGAAGTCCTAACCGTTAACCTAAGTGTCTCGCATCAACTCCCCCATATATACCACCCTGCGTTGTGGTGGTACATGTCCTGTTATTCAGTACAGCAATGTGCTTGTGAAAGCTTCATGGTGGGCTTGAAGTGCAAGGCTAGCAAAGGCTTCGACCTGTTCATGCTCAAGTGTGGAAATTCCACTGCTGACGTCACTGCAATACACGATCTTGTGCGTAGGCTGTTCTTACGTGGTGTGCGTCTGTGCGTGTGGGTGAGCCATGTCGATTTTTTACAGTAGCAAACCACATGGCTCCTTCTCAGACAGGCAGAAGATGACTATTTAAGGTCACAAATACTGTGGTTAATGTCTTCCTATTACGTAAGAGCTGTACTGCGGGATAATGATAGACAGTTTGATTCAGTACCAGAGGACAAAACCACACACAATCAGCTTGTATAATTCTTATGTGTTCTTATCAGTTTGATTGACAGGTGTATGCACTGGGTTCGTTTCATTCAGTCATGATATTTGGCCTCAACCTCCTTTTTTTTTTCTTTACAGGAAATAGCAAAACAAATTCAGGAAGAGGAAGAGCTGTACGTCAGACAGAGATACAGCTGCCGAAGGACAGTTGGTGGAGGTATAACTGCAGGCTTTGTATTTCCTTTGTGTTGGCTGCCTTTGATAAGCCTCCGTCGTTCATTTCAGTTGACACCATTCAGAAAGGTCTGTGGGCCATGGCAGCCTGCCCAGTATCACATAATGGACAATGATGAGTTTGATGTGGCTCTTATACAGTCTTAATTATCTGATCGTGAGATGCGTGTACACACACTCATGCTGTACTTCATACTGAAAGAACCGAACCCACACAGTGCCGGAGTTTTGTTTTTTTTTCTAAGGTCTCCTACACGTGACCACTCCTTCAGTCCTTTCTGTCTCACTTCCAATCAGACGTCCTCCAGCAGAGCAAACCATGATAAAGGTTAATTCATGAGCCCCAGCATTCGCAGAATGAAGCAGCCTTCATTATTTAAGCCTCATTTACTGTAACTGATTAGTGAGTTAGTGATTCAAGCGAGTGGTAGGCACGTGCTCGTCATTCATGGCTGATGAAGAACGAGTGTTTCTTAATGAAACGTGATTGTTTTACACCATTTCAGTGGCTCACTTTCGGTTCGGTCATATTGGTTGGAACACTTCCACATCTCGAGGCCTTCGAAATATAATCTAAATATAATGCTCTATTTGAAATGCCACTCAAGAATTAAACCAAAATACTGCTTATAGATAGATAGAGAGAGAGAGAGAGAGAGAGATATAGATAGATATATATATAGATATATATAGATATATATATATATAGAGAGAGAGAGAGAGGGACATATAGATATATATATATATATATAGAGAGAGAGAGAGAGAGAGAGAGAGAGATAGATAGATAGATAGATAGATATGTATATATATATATAGAGAGAGAGAGAGAGAGAGAGAGAGAGATAGATAGATAGATATGTATATATATAGAGAGAGAGAGAGAGAGGGACATATAGATATATATATATATATATAGAGAGAGAGAGAGAGAGAGAGAGTGTGTATATATATATATATAGAGAGAGAGAGGGAGAGAGAGATATAGATAGATATATATATGTAATGTGTATATATGTATGTGTATATATATATATATATATATATATGTACGTGTGTGTGTGTATATATATATACAGTATATATAGGTGGTTTATGTTTGTCACCACATTTTGAAGCTTCTGTAAGCTATAATCTGCTAACCTCTTGGCATTTTTCTTGAGTTCTTCCTTAACACAGCCCAAATTTACTGACTTTCATAAGACAAGTTGTGCTTTTTTGGTAGCACCGAAATTAAAGCTCTGTTTCCCAGTGAAGTAATGGATGTGATGTGTTTTATATATTTGCTAGCGACAATTTTTGATGCACCGAAGTGTTTTGGCTTGCACCCCTTGCACCATACCTGTTTAACCACTAATCACCTCCACCCTCACTGTCCTACTTTGTGTTTGCATGTTTTGCTCAACAAAAGAAAATGGCAGCACCATCTGCTCGCCAAACGCTCTTCAGCCTAGTCGGCCCCTCTTCAGCGAAGAGGAAGAGTTGGCCTGGCAAAGCCGGGAGCATTCTCCCTCTCCTTCCTCCTCAGACTATGAGACCGACTACTGTGAACGCAGGAGGCCTTTTAATAGGGAGCAAGCAGACCATGTCGAGCAGAGACATCAGACAAGGCGTGAGCTGCCTCTCAGGAGACGTTCAGGACAAAGCCGCAGTAGCTTTGCCAGCCAGAGCAGCACAACTGGACATCATCTGAGAGGATGGGGCAATGTTGTTCAGCTCATCAAAAATGACCTGAGTGAGCAGGGCTATCTCAGTTACAGTTCTGAAGAACTCTTTGAACCCGTCTATAAACTGGAAAGAATCCTGAGCCAGCGCCAGCAGTCATCGGAGCGGGGCAGTGAGCAGGGGACAAGAATATGTCGGCCCAGCAGTATGAGAGAGGGAAACAGCAGAATGTTGCAGGGAGACCCCGTGAGCCGAATGGAAAGATATAGGCATTCCAACTACAAGGACGGCGTAAGCATGAGATCAGAGAGCAGGCTGGTGAGACATTACAGCAGTAGTGACTGTAAATCAGCGGACGGACAAAGACGTGTCCGCTTTCAGGATGACCAGACGCGCCATGACTTTCACACTGATGGTCATCGAGCATTTGAGGAAAATCGTGGTGAAAATATGGGACGAAGGAGTTGTTCTGTGAGACCCAATCGAGGTATTCAGGTAGACAGAACATCATTTGGTGAAGTAAACAGACATGAGGCTAGCGGAGTTAGGAACTCCTTGTCACAGGAGATAAGGGAGGAAGAGGAAGATCATGGCAGGCTCAGAGAGAGAGGAAGCTGGGAAGGAGGCAGCTGCAGGGTTCGAGCAGAGCACAGGCCAAGAGCACACTCTCTCAAGGAGGATAGGAGGCAGGAGGGGAGAGAAAGCAGACGGTACGGTGGAGAACGTAGCAGGAGACGTGTAAGGAGTGAGGGATGGCAGGGTAATCAGGAGGACAGGTCGAGTTCTGATGAAGAGGAGGTGGACAGGGAAAGGGAGAGAAGAAGGGAGGAGACTCAAGCGCCAAGGCACTCCCAACGCAGCCTTAGTGCGTCTTGCAGAGGGCGCTCTTCTGGAGCAGGTAACCAAGTTAGCCCCACCTGAGTTCTGCGATGCTCTCTCTTTACCTGTTGTTTCTCTTAATCATCTCCAAGATCTGCCCAGTCCCTTTGGCCCCTACATGTTTTGGGGATTCCTTGATTTTGATCTTTGACTAATTTGCCTTATAATTTATAGGTGACTATTTTGCTTCATGCTCTCTTTTGCTTTGGACGTCGACTTTCGTTTTGTTACACATTCCACTTCGTACGGTTGTCTCTCTCTCTCTCCGTGTTCCCTACTTTAGACTTTTCATTTTGTTTTGTTTTCATTCAAGCCTTGATAATTGGCTATATCCTCTTATGTTTACTTTTAAGAGGGGACTTTGTGTGATCTATGGTTTAAGGTCATGATTGGACCTGTGGTAGAAAATAAAAAGACATATCTCCTACCTCATTCTTGGTATTGATATGACATCATGCAGAATCCCCCACACACACACACACTTTGTATCTTGTGTGTGTGTGTGTGTGTGTGTGTGTGTGTTAAGCTGACATGCTGCAGGTGGTGGGTTGTAAAAGCTTCTAGGCCTCAATGTCACACCTTTCACCCATTCGTTCTGCCTATGACTCAACTCTATCCCACACAGGGCAGAGGGTGAACAGACCCTCTCTGGATTTAGGTGTACTCAGGCAGGTCCTTCAAGATGAAGAGCTCGCCCACAGGCTACAGGCAGAGGAAGAGGAGTTGCTGAGAGGGGTAAGCAAATCTCCCCATTTTGGCGTCTACCATATTTGGACAGATTAACATGACCAAACAATCAGTGGTTTTACCCAGGACATTGTTCGACCCAGTTTACTCTAGTGCTATTCTATAGACAGGTCAATCTATAAACATTCTCACTATGATGGTTGTCTATCAGATGAGGATGGGTTCCCTTTTGAGTCTGGTTCCTCTCAAGGTTTCTTAATCGTATCGCCTCAGAGTTTTTACTTTACACCATCACCTCTGGCTTGCTCATTAGGGGTACATTTATAAATGTATACATTTAATAAGTTTACATTGAATATAGGGGCGCACGGTGGCTTAGTGGTTAGCACGTCCGCCTCACACCTCCAGGGCCATGTGTGTGTGGAGTTTGCATGTTCTCCCCGTGCGTCGGGGGTTTCCTCCGGGTACTCCGGTTTCCTCCCCCAGTCCAAAGACATGCATGTTAGGCTGATGGGCGTGTCTAAAGTGTCCGTAGGTATGAATGTGAGTGTGTATGTGATTGTGCCCTGTGATGGACTGGCACCCTGTCCAGGTTGTACCCCGCCTTGTGCCCAATGCTCCCTGGGATAGACTCCAGGTTCCCCGTGACCCTGAAAAGGAGTAAGCGGTAGAGGATGGATGGATGGATGGTATATTTGTTTTCTGTGCTGATGTCGCAGGGGGGCGTTGCTAGCACTGTGGCATTGAAGAGGAGAACAAAAATCAGATCTCAAACTATAATGGTTAACAGTACGGTTTTGCTGTTAGCTTCTAAAGACAACGGAGCAAGTGCTTCTATTCTCAGCCATCGTTTTCAAGTGATGATCAGCATCAGATTAATGAGAAATCGACGATAGAAGTACTGAAGACGGACAGGTGAATTTTGGCAGCTATGTGACTCAGTTGTTTGTGCTGAGTTTTGACAGAGGCTCGGCTTCGCTGGTTAAAGATCACAAGATGACGAGCGTGATGGCTTTGATTGAGGACTGTGGAATACGTATGAAAGTTTAAGCTTTGGAAGCTGATCTGTTTGAACAGAGTGTACAGATGAGGTGAGACCGTTGGACAGATTAAAGGACTAAAGCGCTGTTGCATTGCTCACTAGGTAGATATGAAGCAAGGGCTAAATCCCACTGGTGCTAGTATCTGCAAGTAGACGAATGGGATTGTGGGTAACATAGGAAACCATTCACCAATGTGATAATGTCGATCAAAACTTAACTTGGAGTTGCCATTCCACCTACGTGCATGTTTTTGGGAGGTTGGAGGAAACCGGAGAACCCAGACGAAACCCACACAGAGAGAACATCCCTTTCCAGAACCTTCACACTAACTGGTCCTCAGTGGTGGAATGAACTTCCAACCTCAATCAGGACTGCAGACTCACTCACCATCTTCAAGAAACAGCTAAAGACCCACCTCTTCCGTCAACACCTAACCATCTCATAAAAAAAAAAATAAATAAATAAAAAAATGCACTTGCACCTCTACTCTGCGCACGTTGCTTCTTCTAGTACTCAATTAATAGATCTTGTATAGTAGCACTACTTGTATTGTTCCCTGCTTGATATCACTTTGCTTGTATCTCTCATTTGTAAGTCGCTTTGGATAAAAGCGTCTGCTAAGTGGATAAATGTAAATGTAAATGTAGAACGTGCAAGACCCTGGAGCTGTGAGGCACTGCTGAAGAACATGCGCTTACTAGCATGGGGTTTTTCATTCAAAATTCACATCGCCCAATGATCCTTCACTTACTTGGCTTAAAATGGTTTAGTTTAACATTATTGAATCATTTTAGTTTATTTAATTACCTTTAATATTTATTTAGAAATAACCAGGGCATTATACACCTCAACTAACCTTTGCTCATTTTCCTCTGAACTTCACGTCACTGGAAAGTATTGGGTCTATCTAACACGCCATCTTCATTTGATATAATGTGTTGACACGGCTTATACTGTTCATTATCATTTTCCTCAACATTTCGTCATCATTTTTATCCTAGTTTTGCATAAAAACCTGTTTTATCCTCAGGATCTTGCATCTGCCTCATCTTTAGAGAGATCTTACCCAAGAGGAGACTTCACAGTAGCGCAGGTTGCTCAGGATGAGGTAGGCAAGTTCAAGATACGTGTATCTTACTAGTGAATTTGAGTCATTTCTAATTAAAACGGCTTCATTACAGGAGATTGCACGCTTCATTCAGAAGCAAGAGATAAAGACTCAGCTGAGGTCTGAAGATCTGGAGGACTATGGCTCTGGGCGGGGGTACAGAGAAATGAGTCATGTGTATGACGACAGTGAGGACTGTGATGGAGAGGTAACGCTGTCCTCCTACACGGTTTATAACATTTACTGCAGCTAGAGATTGCAAAGTTCAGTATAACCTTCTGTAAATAAAAATTATATAATTTCATAAAGTCATATGCTAATGTGGTGGGTTTTTTTTTTATATACTGTATATATATATGTGTGTATAATAGCAATGTCCCACCCGTATCCAAAAGGTTAACCATTAATAACCTGTGACTGTAGCAATGTTTTTTGTTTACTGCCATTAAATGTGAGAATGGGAATTGAAGACTTATTACACACTGAAGGAAATTTAGTACATCTCCCTCTATTTAAAATTATCCAATGGTTCCTATTTGCGGTTCTGGAGTCCCCTGTAATGTATGTTTTCAATTCTCTAGCACCCCAACCTTTGGAGGTCCTTAATCCTGGTCCTTAAGAGGTCCAAAATACCTGGTGGCATCAAAACAGAAGTATCTTATTAATACATTTATTCATTTAGCAGACGCTTTTATCCAAAGCGACTTACAAATGAGACACACTCACACACCAATGGTAGCAGAGCTGCATGCAAGGTGCTAGCTTGCCATCGGGGGCAACTTAGGGTTCAGTGTCTTGCCCAAGGACACTTCGGCATGGGATCACCCGGGCCGGGATTCCAACCACCAACCCTACGATTAGTGGATTAGTGGACAACCTGCTCTAGCGACTGAGACACAGCACGCCTAATAACTAATACTCTTATTTTGAGGGATAAATCCAACTGGTGCCACTGTCAGCTGCTAGTCAAGAAGCGTTTTGGGTAATATAGGGAACCATTCACCCAAGTGAAAATAGACCAATGTCAATTAAATACTTGGTGCTGGCCTGTGATATCTGCAACTGATAAATGTATTGTAGACAAAGCAGCAATACGTTATCAGTTCATTACAGGCCACGACACACATATTTTGAACACACATTCTTACATTAATTTACACTTGGGGGCAACAGTAGCCAATCCACGTACCAGCATGTTTTTGGGAGGTTTCAGGAAACCAAATAACACGGAAGAAACCCACACAGGAAGAACATCTAAGATAAAATAGTGTGGCGTCAAACCAAACTGATTAATAATTAATTACTCTGATGCAATGCAGTTTGCTAAGCCTGAAAATCACTATGCAACTGTGACTGCATGCACAAATAGTCTGTCTGAATGCCTTTAGTCTGTGTTATTCATGTTGCTTCTCAGCTAATTGATACCTCGAAGGAAATCATGAGTATACTGAGGGTAAATGAGGTTTTATGTGGATTAAATATGCATGTGATTTTAAAACGGAAATGAACGTCATTTAATTGGACTCGAGTTTGTTTTTATTCTCATTGCCAAATGATGTTTGGCAGCCAAAAATGCCTCTCAGGGCCAATATGAATATACTGTATTTTGTCAGAGTGACATCATGAAGTTATCAGGAATCCAAAATAATGCCTGACTGTACACACAGTTCTCTATCTCGGTTGTAGAAACTATTCAAATCTACTTTATGTAGAGCAGTCATATGCTCTATATAGGGCGGCTGTGTCTCAGGCGGTAGAGCGGGTTGTCCACTAATCCACTAATCGTAGGGTTGGTGGTTCGAATCCCGGCCCGGGTGATCCCATGCCGAAGTGTCCTTGGGCAAGACACTGAACCCTAAGTTGCCCCCGATGGCAAGCTAGCACCTTGCATGCAGCTCTGCTACCATTGGTGTGTGAGTGTGTCTCATTTGTAAGTCGCATGTAAATGTAAAAATGATGTTTCTGTAAAGCTGCTTTGAGACAATGTCCATTGTAAAAAGCGCTATACAAATTGATTAATTATTATTATTATATGGAATCGGGAGACCTTTATAATTCGTAATAAGGAACAATGTGATGATTATGATTACGATCAGGTTGAGTATGATTCGATAAACATGGCAAATATCATCAACCAGTCAGCTTTTAGCAGGTATTTTGGACAGGCCTATTTTTGGTCTAACGTCATGAAAATGAAATAGTTTGTTATTCAGGGACATGGGTTCTATCTCAACGTCACTGAACTGTCGTTTTCTGCAGTAAAGAGTTCCCGGATGAAGAAAGTGAGATAATGGAAAGCCTACAAATTGCTTAGCAACTTTTTAAGGATTAACTGAGAACTGAAGAAGTTTAATATTGTCTGATTACCAGACGCCGAGGGAGAGACTGAACTCGGAAGGGTTTTTATCTCCTGTTGAGGACCGCTCTCCTGAACACCAAACCCCAAGTCCAGTCAGTTTGGCAGCGTAAGTCACTATTCTCCTGTCACTCCCAGCTGCATTATCCCTTAATGATAACGAACTCAACGAACTGCTTTTGTCTGTGTAGGCAGCAGCATGCCTGGAGGAATATTGCTGAAGAATTGGATCCAACTTATCAAAGGGAAGAGAGAGTGCAAGCAGGACAGAGTATTTCTGGTAACACTTTTGTTGTTCTTATCCTTCATTACTATATTGCATGGAAAGATTTATGGTAAACATTCGATGCTGTGTTTTCCAGCTTGCCACGTCCAAGCTACACCACAGGCAGGGTCATGCGAGGAACCTGCATTCGTGGCACCCACCAAGCGGCAAAATGACAAACCAGGACGCACGAAGTCCAAAGAGAAAAACTGTAAGCAGCAGTGATGTCATTGACATCGTGCTGTTCGTTCTGTTATTACTGGACACTTTAACACGGACAGTTGTACACTGCAGCAACAGAAAACATCAGGGGTATATCAGAGACTTCATGGATTTTTCCCCAAATCTTTGCTTTCCTTAGAAGGTTTGGGGTCAGTTTATTCTCACCATAATGCCGCCATTATGGTGGCATGCAGGCCCCAGTGACTCGTATGGGACATAAAAATATTTCTATTTTGCCTCTGGGGAATTGGTAATAACTCGGCATGCTTTCATTTGTAGCACAGCTTGCTGAGGGTCTGAGGTGAGCCCTAGGGGTTTTCACTTAACACTAACTATTTCTCTGAATTCACATTCCACATGTTCTTAGTGCAACTAAAATAGTTTTCTTTTTTCTATCCAACCTTGGCTCGGCAGTGTTATCAGTTCCCCCATGCTTCCTGTATCTTTATCTACACTAGAAATGCAGTACTTTTTTTCTTTCTTTCTTTTTTTTCCTCTTCCGTTTACAGAACTGCTATTTGTAGGATAGACACTAATGTCTGACAAGGTCGAACTTTCTTCGTGCTCCTGTCACAAAAGACAATCTAAAACCATCTTCAGAAACCGTTTAGAAATGATGGGAGTACTGTATTTCAGTAATGTTACTGCATGGAGATGTTTGGTGAATTCTGGACCTCTACATTAAGTTATTGAGTCTGATATATTAAAAATGTAAAGAATTAGTGCTGGGGGTTGTTTGTTTCTTGGTTTGTTTGTATGCAAAGTCTTCAAATTTTGCTTTACGGTAAACTAGTGAAGGCTTTTTCGCTGTAGTGACTGGAATTTCCCATTAACTGCTCGGGAATCTAATTTACATGGTAAATGCTTACCGGTACTTCATTTGCTCAGATTCTAAAGAAAATCCAGTGTATATTAATGTGGAAAGCACCATTTCAGAGCGTGTATTATAAATGGATGTAAATAGTAGTGTACTGCACTACTTGCATTCAAATGCGGGGAAACATTTTTTAAAAAGAGAACATTTTTATTTGACACGTAATATTGCACAAACATTTTGGCTAACACACTGTATTAAGCAGTTAAAAATGGATACTGTATAACATTCAGTAGCATCAGTACGGTATAAGAAGTTTCAACATGGGTTTGGTTGCAAGGTCATTTTACATGATGTTGTGACAGTTAAGTGTGTTGGAGCATGACCCATCGTCCTGGAGCTCATTGTGTCCGTGTTGAGACGACAGATCCATTTAAGGGTCACATTCCGGATAGCATTCTCAGTAAAGCGTTCACTGGGGGTGTTCTTGACTGCTTGTGTTTGCTGATACTGTTAATAAGTTAAAAGCATCCATCCATCTTCAACCGCTTACTCCTTTTCAGGGTCACGGGGGAACCTGGAGTCTATCCCAGGAAGCATGGGGCACAAGGCGGGGTACACCCTGGACAGGGTGCCAGTCCATCACAGGGCACAATCACACACACATTCATACACTACGGACACTTTAGACGTGCAAATGAGCCTACCATGCATGTCTTTGGATAGGGGGAGGAAACCGGAGTACCCGGAGGAAACCCCCGACGCACATGCAAACTCCGTAGAGCTGTATGGTGTGGGTGGATTTCCCAAGAGAAACGACCTTGAAGAGAACAGATCATTCCAGGGTGCCAACGAATCGGGAAGTTGATGAACGGATTTCAGCCCAGGTGAATCACAGGAACACACTGATTCATTAAAATGGAATGTTTGATATTGAGTACTGCCATGGCATATGAGTCACATGATCTTTAGTCCTTTGACTCACCAGGAGCAGTAAATATTACAAAACCGATTAATATCATGATTGCAGGCTTAGTATCAGGTTCAGTTTCGCTTTCATGGTCTGCGATATAGCCAGCTGGGTAGTTCGGGTGGTTTAGTTTCTCCCAAATCCTCTTTTGCTCCTGTGCTTCTCACTGATTGATACCACACAAGTCCTCTCCGGGAAAACCCTGCACACAGTGCACAGCTTCCCTAGGGCTTGTTCCAGAAAGTTTCAAAATTCCCTTTTCATATTACACAATTTTAAAACATCATCTTTACAAAGCTGTCAGATCAGCACCGGAGTCTTGGTGCTTGTGGATTTCAGCAGGCGCTTGCAAGATCGTCTTCTCAGAAGATAAGAAGACAGTTTTTGCCAGGAAGTTGTGCTATTTTAACCCAATGTTTTTCAGTCATCTTCCCCCGAACCGTCTCTAAAACGAGGCATTTAAAAATAGTGCCATTTAAAGCAGGAAACCAGGGGAAGCCCACCAGGGTATTTCGAGAAGCCTGTGACTTACAAGTGTGACGCAATAGTCTGTAGGAGACGCCCACATCTATAAGAAGTCTCACATTTAGGCTCCTATGTGACCGAGCAGCAAGCAAGTCTGTCTCTTTCTAGCTGCTTTATCTTGCCAAATGCTGACTTGAGACATTTTGTGCATGTTCTACTACTTTTATTTGAAGTAGGTCATGCTAGGACATCCTTCTAGAAGTAAATACTATGCCAAGAAATTCACCTGTAGCTCTGTCCAACGCTCCATCTCAAGACGGTCTCTGTGTATAAACGTTTAATATCCCAGCATGAGGAAAGACTGCACAAAGTAATCCACAGAGCTCACACGATGAGTTTTGTTTCCGAGTCTTGCGTGTTGATGGACTCCGAGCTGCCGCCTTGCTCCTGCTCCGGCTGATGGAAACTGCAGGCTTCTTCATGCTCCACCATCATAATCGTGAGCTCTCCTGAAAACCGAGCGAAATGACAAAAATGAACACTGAAACACTGAAGGAAGTGATGTCATGGTTATTTTCTGAGCGGTAAGAAGTGTGGAGTACATCAGAGTACAAAAGATCTGTTTGTCGGCCAAATAAAAAGAATTCCATGGAGTTTTAGATGAAATGTATCCTGTAGTAAGGCAACAATCCAAGACGTTGCAAAAATCAAAGCTAGGTGGTAAAGTATACTGTATGACCTGTAGAGTCACGGCAGACATATTACAAATATTGGTCTGTTCATTTAATAATAATTTATCAATTTGTATAGCGCTTTTTACAATGTACATTGTCTCAAAGCCGCTTTACAGAAATATCATTTTTACATTTACAAGTGACTTACAAATGAGACACACTCACACACCAATGGGAGCAGAGCTGCATGCAAGGTGCTAGCTTGCCATCGGGGGCAACTTAGGGTTCAGTGTCTTGCCCAAGGACACTTCGGCATGGGATCACCCGGGCCGGGATTCGAACCACCAACCCCACGATTAGTGGATTAGTGGACAACCCGCTCTACCGACTGAGACACAGCCGCCCGTTTGAATTTGAGGGTGTGCAACCTGACGTGTTTCTGCAAATGCTTGTTGTAGGGAACTGAACACTACCATGGGTTGGAGTATCTGGCTTGGGCTCCTTGATCTTGCTCTTGTTTTTTGTTCTCTTGTAGGTGAGCCACAGCAATAAAATGAAAATGATCGTGAGTGCAGAACTGCCTCCAAAACATCCAATTAACAGATAGATAGAGTTATCTGGGAAGAACAATAACAAGCATTAGTATTCCGATCATCAGGAGTCATACGTATAATATAGTAGTAATAACGTATCCACTATATCGCCAAAAGTATGTGGACACCTGACCAATGTGCTTGCTGTTAGGATCATTTCCACTCGATTTAAGCATGACTGTGGGAATTTGTGCTCATTGAGCCACAAGAGAGCAGTGAGGTCAGACACTGACGACAGGCAAGAAAGCCCTGGGGTGCAGTCAGCATTCCAGCTCATCCTGTTCAGTGGGGTTGAAGTCAGAGCTCTGTGACCAGACCATGTCTTCATAGACAATGTTTTCTGAACACAGTAATTATGGAACATGTTTGGGCCTCTTGGTTCCAGGGAAGGGAAATTTGTTATGCTACAGCATGCTGTAGACAACACTGTTATTACATATGGCTTTGATGGTCAGGTGTTCATATCATTTTGGCTCCAAAGTGTATGTATATACCATTCTATCTATAATTTGCTCTTACCGTCTGTCTTTGTTCTCTCAGTGGTTTTCAGTGTGGTGGTTTCTGCAATATACAAAGGCATTCACTGTGTAGCCACACATACATTAGCAGATAACTACTACAGTTAATGTATTATATTATTTGGGGCTTCCGGTATTTGAATACAATTATTATCTAATATACATTATATAAAGCTACCATATCGTATGTAAGGAACGAAGCATGTTTAGACAGCATTTAAAATGTTTTATACCACAGCAATTCGCCAACACTAACAAAAAAGCACTAACAACCCATTTGATAGTGTACAGTTATGCGTCATGTTGTGGTGTGTCCTCAAAACAAGTTAGTTCCTGCTATTACTTGTGTTTATAACAGCGCTGTTCTGAACATTTTCTCCATGTCTGAAAGGTTAGAGTTTTACCCCTGACTGGAGGCTTCTTCCAAAAAATTTAAATAAATGTCTCCTTATAGAAAACTTTAACGTAGCAACAGTTCAATCCAGCTTATATATACCACTTATCCTTTCTTCAGGGTCACGGGGAACCTGGAGACTATTCCAGAGAGCATGTACACCCTGGACAGGGTGCCATCGCAGGGCACAATCATATACACACCCATTCATACACTATGGCACTTTAGACACGCCAATCAGTCTGCCGTGCATGTCTTTGGACTGGGGGAGGAAACCCCCACACCACAGGGAGAACATGCAAACTCCACACACACACACACACACACAGGACCACAGTGGGAATCGAACCCCCGACCTTGGAGGTGTGAGGTGAACGTACTAACCACTAAGCCACCGTGCGCCCCCGTAGCAACAGTTACACAACTTTAATCTGTTTAAATCAAGCATCTACCCTACAAGTCCCTGTGGAAGTCGCTACGATAGAAATGACAACATTAAAACAATTGCTTTAATATAAACCTCTGATTTGCCTTGCAGTTAGAGCTATTGTCAGAGCTGCTGTTCTAGGAAATGAATAAACACCTTCTGGCCAATCAGATTTGAGTATTCGACAGCGCGGTGGTAGAACTTCCAGTATACATTGATTCAGTATTCAGAACTGTTTTCTTCTACCTTTTGGGGCTAAAGGAATGATCGCTGGTTTCCTGCTGCAGATAACGTCACTGAATTCATTACCTCCGGCAATAATGTACTCTCCTTCAGAACAGCTGGATGTGACAGAGGATGGAAATGAGCCCAAATTAGGTTCAACCCATTTTATTTGGAGAAAAAAAACAGAATGAATATATTGTAAATAAGATCTACCTTTTTCTCCATGGCTTACAAGGGCTGTGGGTTTTATTATTGAAGGTTCCCTCTGGGCATTTTCTGCAAGTACCTGTTTGAAAAAAAAAAAAAAATTATATATATATATATATAAAAAATCCATCCATCCATCCATCTTCAACCGCTTACTCCTTTTCAGGGTCACGGGGGAACCTGGAGTCTATCCCAGGGAGCATGGGGCACAAGGCAGGGTACACCCTGGACAGGGTGCCAGTTTATATATATATATATATTCACAACATATGATCATATATTAAAATTAAATATGGGTTCAAAAGGAGAGAAAAGTGAAACCTCAACAGCACTATAAACTGGGAAAATTCCTCCAGGTGTGTGTGTGTGTGTGTGTGTGTGAGTCCAAAAGCATCACTACATGAGATTCTTACGGTCATTTGTTGGCTCGTGACCTTCTCTGCACTCCTCAACACAGTATCTACACTGTTCATTTCCACAGCGAAAGCCATGTGTGCACCCACACACCGTGTCCGCGCTGCCGCTGCAGGGTTTCACCTCGACCTGCGGATCTGTAGGAAGGGGCGTGAACAAGCTCGCATTAAACACACGTTAGATTCCGTTCCTTCAGTTGTGTAAATATTGTGTTAATATGATGTAAAACAGAATTTATTAATAATGTCTCTGTTATCGTATCTACGCTCTTTGGAGGATCTCGACTTGCTCAGAATATGTGTTGGACATCATACCTATACACTGAGTGCATCTGCTGCAGGACAAAGCTCTTGGATCAAGTGTGTAAGAATTAGGTTTACACGGTGTACAGAGTTTATGAAGGTCTTTTCCACAATGCGCCACCACACGGTGCCCTGAAACCACACACACACACACACTCATAATATGCTCATAGTCATGTGCACACCCGATTTGTAGTACACAGACTGTACACACATTATTTATACCAAAATCAGGCTCCATTAGATATAACATGTAGGAGATTCACACTGCTTTAAGGACTGATTCATGTTCAGCATGTTGTTAGCTCAATATAGAAATAAAGAGGAAGAAAAAAAACTCTCCATATCCATTTCTAGTCTCTTTTCAGATTTTCTAGTTTCAACCCAATTTTAGATCACTGAACAGTCACTGAAAATATTTCTGTTGATTTATTTTTACATAAATAACTTCAATTCAATTCAATTTTATTTGTATAGCGCTTTTTACAATAGATATTGTCTCAAAGCAGCTTTACAGGAATATAAACACAGTACACACACAGTAAAGGTGAGAAATTATCCCAACTGAGCAAGACACTGAGTGGAGACAATGGCAAGGAAAAACTTCCTAAGATGTTTAAGAGGAAGAAACCTTGAGAGGAACCAGACTCAGAAGGGAACCCGTCCTCATCTGGGTCACAACAGATATTCTTAAAGAGATCATTATTGATCTATATGTAATCTGTTTGGTTTTGAAAAGCCTTTGTCCCAGCAGTCTGGATTTGGAGTAGATGAGAGCTCCATCCAGAAGTAGGACCTCCGAGACCGATCATGCGGGTCCGGAGAGCAGGGTTTATAAAGAAATGACTAAACCAGATTCTTCAGGCATCAGTATTAGACCTACCTGGACTGCAGCGTTCACAGCAGACGCCATCGAGAGTATTCGGTGTCCACTTCTCACATCCTGATTGTTGTCCCTCAGTGATGTATAATGACGTGGTGATGAGTAGGACCTCACACAGTATCCGCAGGATGAGTTTCATGTCTGCTTTAAAGAACAAAAGTACTGCACTTCAACCCTTGAGGTGGTATTACTCACCTAAATAAAACAATGACTGTCCTCAAACTCAAAACATGTTTCTTCTACTTGGCTCGTTTTCACCGGAGAAGAAAAAAAAAAAAAAGACCATTGAGAAACTGGGATTTAAAAAAAAAAAAAAAAAAGGACACTGAGAAAATTTACAAGAAAAAAAAAAAGTTTACATGCTTCTATTTTTATTTATTTATTTATTTATTTATTTACTACATCCATTACTCATTGTAAATAAAAGACTTGCACAGATCATAAATAATAAAAATATCTACATGAATTAAAAAAGTACAAATGTCCAATTGTCCCATTCAGCAGGAATGTAATAAAAATATGGAATTATGGAAAAATAGAAAGCAGACTATGTAGACAATTATACAATATAAAATCAAGTGTTATTGTCAAACATGAACATGTTAAATTATTCTCTTACTTGTGAGTTGAGGGTGAGATCCTTGACAGAAGGTCAATGCTCAGTAGTCCACAGCTCAGAGGATGATGTTCAGTATGAGGTATGAGCAGCTGCCTTCGTTTAAACCTAAAACCTAAAGAAGTAGGCGTTTCCTACTGACGTCATATGGTTGCCATATTGGCTGAAACTACTTCATAGATACGGACCCGTATAGAACCGGTAAGACAGAAAAATATAAACACAATAATGGTGAATTAAAAATTCAAGCTGTTGCTGAAATAGAAATGTATACATTTATTAATGAATACTCTGTTCAAATACATTATGTTTAAGCATTAGTTGCTTGAGATATCCATGTATTCATTTAATGTCGTTCTCATCTCACAGTAAGCCTTTATATTTTCATGGCTTTTTTTATTTTTATTTTTATTCATCAGTATTAGTTTTTTATTTTGCTAAATATCGACCGCAGACTTGTTTTAAGGCGAAAGTGGTACAAGTAATATTGACTAGTGGCATCCGAGACGCTGGAATAAAAGCCTAAAGTAATCCATCCATCTTCAGCCTATCCTGGAGGAGGCCTGGAGCCTATCCCAGGGAGCATGGGGCACAAGGCGGGGTACACCCTGGACAGGGTGCCAGTCCATCACAGGGCACAATCACATACACACTCACACACACAATCATGC
>JAFFST010046730.1:3066-13234 GCA_022414735.1 Noturus placidus
AGTGCAGGTAGACATGTGACGATGATGTAGTATGGTGCAATAGCTGCTGGGAAATGAAGTCCAGAATTACCTCCTTGATATATGACAGTTAACTTGTATGTTCACTGCACAAGTTGTTCTTCATTGCTGCTTAATGAAAATTGTACCCGCAAACTATAAATCATATGGTCATTCATTCATCTTCAGTAACCATTTTATCATGCTCAGGATTGCAGTGATTCTGGACTCTACCCCAGGACAACTGGGAGATCCATCAATTTAATTCAGTACAATTCAGTTTTATTTGAATAATGCTTTGACAAAGGACATTGTCTCAAAGCAGCTTTACAGAATTATATAAATTCAGTATATAAATTTATTGTATGAATTTATCCCCAATGAGCAAGCCAGAGGTGACAGTGGCAATTGTGTAACAGTGCAATTGTGTAACAAGGAAATTCATCACAGATTTTACATGATATGTTCACTGATAGAGACTTGAGTGCAAAACTAATTGTGGCAATTGCAGTTCTAACATTATCATAGCATAACTGTTAATTTGAATTGAGGTCCAAAGCTATCTTTATGGTTTTTAAGAATCAGAATCAGAAAAGGGTTTTATTGCTATGTACAGTTTTTAGCACATACAATGAATTTGTTTTGGTGTTGTTGGTGCACGTCACACATTTATTAAATAGAATAATATGTACATAGTATGTATAATTACAAAATAAGATAGACATAAATAGACTTAAAAAAGAAGGAACAGTGGCATGAAAGTCAATGCCTGGAATGTGGACAGAGTCTGAGTGGATTTCGGGCCTTATTAATAAGGCTAGTGGCGGACGGGAAGAAGCTATTCCTGTGGCGTGAGGTTTTGGTCCTGATGGCCCTCAGATTCCTACCAGATAGGAGTGACTCAAATATAAAATGTCCGGGGTGAGAGGGATCGGCCACAATCTTTCTAGCACAATTCAAATTCCTGGTGATATACAGGTCTTGGAGCGACGTCAGATTGCAGCCAATCACCTATTCTGCAGACAAAATGACACGCTGCAGCCTGCCCTTGACATTGACAGTGCTAGTAGTGTACCAAATGGTAATGGAGGCTGTGAGAATGGACTCAATGATGGATGTATAGAATTGCATCATCACTGTCTTCGGCAGATTGAATATCTTCAACTGCCACAGGAAGTACATCCTCTGTTGTGCTTTCTTGATGAGGGCACTGATGTTCAGCTCCCATTTAATATCTTGGGAGATGATAGTGCCCAAGTAGTGGAAAGACTCCACAATGTCGATTGTGGAGCCACAGAGGGTAATGGCGGCCAATGGCGGTGCAGTCCTCCTAAAGTCCACTACCATCTCCACTGTTTTAGAAGCGTTGAGCTCTAAATTGTTTTGAGTACACCAGGTAACAAGATGGTCAGCCTCCCACCTATAGTCGGACTCGTCTCCATTGGAGATGAGTCCGATAAGGGTGATGTCATCCGCAAACTTCAGAAGCTTGACGGACTGGTGACTGGATCTGCAACTGTTAGTGTACAGGGAGAAGAGCATGGGGGAAAGAACACAGCCCTGAGGGGATCCAGTGCTAATGTTTAGAGAGTCAGAGATGTGTTTCCCCAGCTTCACATGCTGCTTCCTGTCAGACAGAAAGTCAGTGATCCACCTGCAGGTGGAGACAGGCACGCCTACCTGGGTGAGCTTCTCCTGAAGCAGAGCCAGGATGATGGTGTTGAAGGCAGAGCTGAAGTCCACAAACAGTATCCTGGCATATGTTCCTGCAGAGTTCAGGTGCCGGAGGATGTAGTGGAGGGCCAAGTTAACTGCATCATCTACAGACCTATTGGCTCTGTAGGCAAATTGCAGCAGATCCAGGAGGGGGTCAGTGAAGGCTTTAAGTTGTGAAAGCACAAGGCACTCAAAGGACTTCATGACCACAGAGGTTAGGGGGACGGGTCTATAGTCATTAAGTCCTGCGGTCCTTGGTTTCTTAGGGACAGGGATAATGTTCGAGGTCTTGAAGCAGGATGGCACTTGGAATGTCTCCAGTGAGGTGTTAAAAATGTCTGAGAACACTGGAGACAGCTGATCAGCACAGAGCAGCTTTACGGGGATTCATTCTTTTAAAAAGTCTGTTGACATCCCTCTCATGTATAGAAAGAGCTGTTACTGGGGTGGTTGAATAGGAAGAGGTGATGTGCTGTGGCTGTAGGGAGGTGTCGTGGGGGATGGTGTCGTGGAGTATGTTGTCAGGACCGTCCTTTTGACTTTCAAATCGACAGTAGAACTCATTCAAGTCGTTGGCTAGGTGTCAGTCGTTGAAGGAGTGGGAGGGTTTAGACATATGATTGGTGATCTGTCTAAGTCCTTTCCAGACAGTCACAGAGTCGTTAGCCAACTGGTGTTGGAGCTTCTCTGAGTACCATTGTTTAGCCTTCTTCATTGCCTTGCTAAACTTGTATTTCGACTCTTTAAACCTCACTTTGTCCCCACTCCTGAATGCTTCTTCCTTGGCCAGTCTTAACCTTCTGAGTTTGACTGTAAACCAGGGTTTGTCATTGTTGTAACTCACCCTGGTGCTTGATGGAACACAGCAATCCTCACAGAAGCTGATATATGAAAAATGTAAACTTTCACTGTGTAACCTGAGTCATATGTTTGCACTCTGTCCCAAACTACAGAACTTTTGGAACTCCTTTTTTTGGACTATGTCCGACATTCTTAGAATCAATTTGGAGGTTTGTCCTCTAATTGCTATCTTTGGTGTTTCATCTCAGTGTCAGCCTCTGAACCTTAGACAAGCTAGTGTTGTGGCCTTCACATCGTTGCTTGCTAGGCGCAGAATATTGTTGTCTTGGACCTCTCCACAACCCCCCTCTATATCAGTCTGGCTTAAAGATCTAATGTTCTTTTTGAAGCTGGAAAAAATCAAGTATAACATCAGAGGTAACGGAGATTCATTTTTGGGAAAATGGCAACAGTTTATTACCTACTTCAAGGATGTACGCACCCTGAAGGTAGATTAAGGAGAGGTGGATGGTCAATACTATCCATGATATATGACGTCACAGCCTCTGTGTACTCATCCACATTGTTGGTAGCAGACTTGAACAGGGGTTGTCCATATATTACGTCATGGGGGGTAAAGGGTACGATGACGTCTGATGACGACGGGGGGAGTGGTTCACGGACTTGATTACGTCATCAATGTATTTGCATCTTCCCCATGTGTAGTGTCACCACTGTCACGTTCATCATTTACTTATTTACTTACTGAAATATTTGCAAATTGCCAAAATAACAAACAAACAAACCGAAATACTGACGTCACACGCACATCCTGTGGGAGATAATTGTTCACTGTTAAAAATAAAAGTAAAAAAGTAAAAGTGTACATCTAAGATGATGACGTCATCAGGGGGGGGGGTAAAGGGCCTGATGACGTTAGATGACATGGGGGGGAGGGGGTTACAAATGTCTGAAAATTTGATGACGTAATATATGGACGACCCCATATAGAAACAGATTTTTTTCCGGAGAGATCCATGTCTCTATGCGCTCTAAAAATCTGGAAGCCCACCAGCTGCAGCGCAGAGTCCGCTATTAAACCACAGAGCCACGTCTCCGTGAAGCACAAAACAGCAGATGAGTAAAAATACCTGTTTCGCACCAACAACAGCTGAAATTCCTCCAGTTTGTTGGGCAGTGAGCGAACATTGGAGAGAAATATTCCCGGTATCGGTGCGCGTAATCCTCGCTGACGAAGACGCACAAGCGCACCCGCCCGTTTCCCCCCCTTCGGCGCTTCGCTGCGTGAGCAAAGGTGAGCGCACCTTTGACTAAAATGTCCAAAATTTCCAGTGAAGGAAGAAGGAAAGTAGGAAATAAATATGATGGTGTCGTTCCTCTTAGGTTCAGGAGATCTTCGCTGGTGAATGAGATATGGGTTCCATTGCAAGAAATAGAGTTTAAACACAAAACAAGACAAAGTAATGCGCACCAACACACCGTGTCAGCCTTCTGCGGTGCCTTCTGGTGATAGGATCCTACCATGGTACCATCCTCAGCAATTTCATTGATCTTTAGGCTGCACCATGTTTGGGTATCCTCAACAGCAGTATGTGAATTCCAGTTGATGAGAACTCAAAGCAGATGTAGGGCATCATGATGGATTGGCCAGGTCCTGAGAGGAGAAGGGGTCAGGACCACTGGTATCTCAGAGGCAGCATGTGGAACTCGACAGAGAGTGGGAGAGATTATTAGGTATGCTTACTGCCCCATAATGGTTAAGGACAATGCACTTGGTGTGAGTGCAAGCTGGGACTCCTACAAGACTATCTATGACAGCATACAGTGGGGAAAAAAAGGATTTTATCCTCTGCTGATTTTGTACGTTTTCCCACTGACAAAGTACGGCATTACAATAATCCAACCTAGAGGTAACAAAAACGGATGATGGGACGGCCTCCAAAGCTACCAATTCTTTGTTCTGTGATCTTGTTCCCTGTTTCTCTGTTTTCGTGTTCTGCCTTTGTCCTGTCAACCCTGTTTGCCGATCGCCTTACCTCTGCCTGTTTGTGTAGCTTGATTTTGACTTCACGATTTGGATTTTTCAGCTGGTCTCGTTAATAAAAGCTTTAACTGCAATTGCATTCATATCCACCCCGTTTACATGACAATGCATTTGACTTATCTCTTCTGACTTCTGACCTTGCAGTTGTCAGGAGTCAAAATGACTGTAAATGGAGCATAATTAACAGTATTATCATTTACAGTATGTAAAAATGAGAGGGCACTAAAATGAAGGACCAATTTTTATTTATTTATTTGTTTCTTTCTTTCTTTCTTTTTCATTCGTTCAATAATTTATTGGTTTATTTTAATATTTCTTATACTGTATATTATTATTTTGCTATGCAATGGGAGTAAACATATTTGTTTCATCAATTTGGATGAAACCTTTTACAATAAAGCTAAAATGCTGATCGGCTATGTAAAATAAACAAATTAATTTATGCCACTAATTAACAGGACATTGCTTCTGTCAGTTGCTGCAGTTTTTCTCTCTGATTCACATCCACTTTTTGATGTGTTCAGTCGTTTCTCTTGACTTCTTCCTCTTCAGCTTCTTCTTAAGCATAAGGAGATCAATATACACAATGTGTCTGAGCACCATGGAGGCACAGAGAAGGCCACCGTGTAATGCTCCTGCAATACCACAGCTAAACACATCCTGACCTGAGAACCCAAACACACACAGTCATATAATCAGTGAACACACTCTGGAATACAAGCTCAATTTACTGGAGCTCAAAAAACCAGGCACTCAAGGATATAACAATGAAGTCCAAACTGACTCTAATTAAGGCAGGAGCTGACAGTCATCAAATTTCATAAGCAGCCTAATGAGCAAGAACCTCATTAGATTTTAGATAAATAAAGTGGTTAAAAAATATCCATCTTCAAGCTCCACTCTTCACCCTAACAGTAACTACTTGTAACTTTCCATAAAAGCTGCATGTAAGTTGCATTGAAATGTCATAGTTGACAAATATAAGTGCACCATCCTTTCCAAAGCATAACTAAGAACTACAGAAACACTTAGCTACTGTACATCACACAGGGCTTGTTATACCTGAAACAAAGAGATTTTTGACCGGGGTATCACAACGGTTTCCTGCGAGGGCCTCTGCTTGGAAGCGCTCCACATTCTGCTCAGTTGAAAACATTGCTAACGACCAAGATAGTGTGCGTTAGACAATGGGGTGGAGACTTCCTGATATACCAGCTAGGAGGAAAACAGGTAGAAAATAAGAGTTCCTG
Source organism: Noturus placidus (assembly GCA_022414735.1). Classification (NCBI taxonomy): domain Eukaryota; kingdom Metazoa; phylum Chordata; class Actinopteri; order Siluriformes; family Ictaluridae; genus Noturus; species Noturus placidus. The sequence continues at coordinate 8,875 of JAFFST010046730.1, forward strand.
AATAAGAGCCATATTTTTTCAGTATATTAACAAAATTACAATCAGTGGCATCTTTAATAGGAACACCTGCAAATTCTGTGTACACTCTATAGACTGCTGTGGAGGAAAATCCCAGGAAATCTAGAGTTTCTCATACATGCCTGTGTGGCATCAATACGCATGACGCAAACACTGAGATCACATATTTCATACTGTCCTGTTTTGCTTAACCTGTACCCAGTGTAGTCTCAGATTGCTGTACTTTGGTAACAGGAGTGTAACCCAATGTGGGCCGTTGTAGCCTCATTCTAACATGCCTTTCTGCTCACCATGGTTGTAAAGAGAGGTTGTTTAGTTACTGTAGACTTCCTGTAGGTCAAACCAGTGTCCTCTGACATTTCAAGGTGTTTCTGCCTGACGTTTTTGGCTTTTCACACCATTCTGTGTAAACACTAGAGACACACATATAATGTGTGTGAAATTCTCAGGAAATCATCAGATTCTGAAATACTATAACCAGCCCACCTGGCATCAACAGGCATACCATGGTCAAGGTGTCACGATCTCACCAGCAGATGGCACTGCGGTGGAGACATGCACGGAGAGCCAGAGAGCGCACACATGCATGAACCAGAGCGAGCACATGATCGCTCTTTACACAAGGACTATGGAGACTTTGTTGACAAAGGACATGTGCGTTTGTTTCTGTTTGGTTTCCACCTTGGTTGATTTTCGAGGGAGAGTAATGATTGTTACCAGCTGTCAGCATTCATGATAATCACATTTGTTATTTAAACCCCTGGCGTTGCTGCGCACGTCACGTGGTATTATAGTTTAATATGTGTAATAGTGTCATGCGGTAATGTTTCCTAGTCCTAGTTAGATGATAGATGTTTAAATGTGCTAAGTGGTAGCGTTCCCATGTCTTGCTCTAGTTTCATGTTTCCTGCATCAGTTCTAGTTTAGGTTTTTACCTCATTCTTGTATATTGACTTTAGTGTGTTAATAAAGACTTTGATCCTGCACTTACTTCTTGCAAAGTCTTGATTCGTAACACAAAGTCACTGAGCTCATGTTTTTTTCCCCATTCTGATGTTTGATAAAACCATTAACTGAAGCACCCTGCCTTGTGCCCCATGCTTCCTGGGATAGACTCCAGGACATTGCTCAAAAAATGTCCATACACACAGTGAAGAATGAACACAATGTCTTGTTGCCTTGAGTGGACAGTAGCTAATGTGTGGTTTGAACTTAAACGTGGCATCCAAACATTTGTACTTAAAATGGCATCCAAAACTTTAACTCCAACCACTGTTCTCGCCGCATCACTGAGCTGCGTCTACCATTTTTAAAAAGCAAAAAACAGCAAAAAAAAAAAAAGCAGCTGAAAGCTGAGGTTGTACCTGGGTGACGGATGTTTGATGTGGGATCTTTGGCAAATGAAAACGTAAAGTGAATCATGGGAACATTATCTGGAGCTTCATCCTTCCCCATACTGAAGTACTCATCCATCCTTTACATAAACATAACATTACAAGTGTAAAAACTCACCGCAGTGCAGCTTTGCCACATGTGTTTAGTCGGAATAGCTGCGCATAATATAGAAAGCTGGGTTTGGCCATGTTCTTCCCACGACCTGTAATATAAGAGCCTGTAATAAGAATAAAACCGTGTCCAACTTGAAGAAAGAATGTTGAGTGCTGGGATTGTGCTGTGGTTATTCTTCTCTCAAGGATTAAACAACAGCACTACACTGTGGGCTTTAACATAAGAACAAGTCTGATGAGAAAACCAGGCCAAAAAATGTATAAAGTTTTCCTTTACACTGTAGAATCATATGCAGATTTTAACTACATTGTACTAATACTAATAAAATTGCAAAAATTACAGATATCTACTCTTCAGACTAGTTGACTTGTTAGCCACAGCAGATAATAGATGAAGAGCGATTTCTGTATTTTTACATATATAAGCATTAATACCACAGCGCTGTTGAATTGTTGAATACTTGATTCTGATTGTTCAGAAGGTGTTGACTTATTTTCTATAACAGCAGCTCTGACAATATTGTTGGCTGCAGGTCAAGTGATTCATATTATTGTGAACACATTCACAGGGACTTGTATGGTGGACGATCTAGGGCTAATAATAAATTGATGGAAGAAATGTTATTTAACAAAGAAAAATGTATAATCGTTGATATGTTGATGTCTTGTAAGGAGATGTTATATAAGATTTATAAATGCTTAGTATTGCTCAGTTGTCTGCCACGGGAGAGTCTTCAGGAATCTGTACTTTCTGGTTTCTATGTAACATGCCAAGATGCATGTTTTTTTTTAAATTAATAACGTCAAGAAAGAAAAAGAGATGCTGGTGAGCTGCTGCAATGCAAGTGTAATCGTATCATCTAAGGAACTTATCTCACAAACTTTCAACAATATTATATGTAACAATAAACCATTAAAAAGCACAGTAATAAATAAAGAATTGTAGCAGCTGTGGTATAAGAGGAATAAAACACTGAATGATGTGCTGTTATAGGAAAATAATCCACATCTGGTGTTAATGGTACTTTGCCTTAGAGATCCCCACTCCCCATTGATTTTTTTTATTACCTATAACAGGATGCCACATTGTGTCTTATTCCTTACATATTAAATATGATTTTTTTTCCTTTAGTACTGACATGGCATCCATATCGTTAGACGTAAAGAGCCACGTGTTGCTAGAATTGATGCCCAGTTCCTCCTGTGTGGCATCAAAACTTGAGAACACTAAAAGGCATCCTCGCCCAGGTCTCATCATATTCAGCCGCTTCTGAATCTCTGCAACATGGGATCATAGCATGATTAGTGCTGGATTTAACATGCTTTAATGTTCTAATACCTGAAATACAGACATCAAAGAAATATAGGATAAGTAATATATAAGAATTAATGGTTGAAGAGCTGACCTGGTTTGGTTTGTATCTGTGATGGTAGCAATTTCTGGAAGGTGTTGAAGACCCCACAGTTGGAGATGATAACAGGAGCCCGCACTTCCACATCCTCTTGGCCTTTTTTCACTGTGACGCCTATCACAAAGTGACAAGTACTGCATGTTCCTGACATTCAGATTTAATAAGGAAAAGTTAAGCTATATTATAATTGTCCTGTCATGGACACCATTCTTCTCCGAGACTTTTTCAGTTCAGTGATATACTTGTGATTATTTATTAAAGTATGGAAAAATCTATGGCATGATAATATATACAGGTTTTAAAGAGGACATGATATATAAAATGGCATCAGCAAGTGCATTACTTGGTTAGAGAAATGGCTGTAATTGTCTTCTGTCACTCACCATATGCAGCTCCCTTATTGTCAACCAGGATGCGATTTACAGGAGCACGGACCAGCACACGTCCACCAAATTTCTGGATGACCTTTATGATGTGGAATGGGATTTCACTGGTGCCACCTTTTGGGTAGTATGCTCCACACTTGTAGTGGTGCAACAGCAGTGCATTAATGACACCGCTGGACTCTTTGGGTGGAACACCTGACAATAAGCAAAACATTCTATGTGATTTTATGGATAAACTCTCAAATGTCCTTCACATGCTTAGGGACCTCCTTCTAATATGAAGGAAATGTGACAGCAACTAAAATCACCTTTTTTTTCCTTCAAATGTACTGTCACGGTTCTAAGGACTCTGGACTCCATTTCCCATCAGCCACTGCAAGTCACATGTTTTTGTGCACCTGATTCACGTTTTGGTTAATGAGCACTGGTGGGTATATATAGTTGGGTTTTGCACTTAGTCTGGGTCTTTCGTTAATTGTGTTTAGACTCCTGTTTCTGTGTGTAGACTCCTGTTCTATGTTTCTCGGTGTTCTGTTTCATGCCCGTGTTTTCATGTATTAGTCCTAGTGCTAGTTTAATGCTTCTGTGTTGAGGTAGGTTAGTGTTTTTGTCTTAGTTTTTGAATTGTTAATATAATAAATCATTGAAAATCCAGCGATTGCATCCGACCCCTTTACGCGACCGTTACAGAACGAAAGACCGCGACTATGGATGCAGCGGATTTTTTTTTCCCGGAAGCCCGAATACGCGGAGGAGCTCTCAGTCGCTAGGGAGCGACTGGCAAGGCAAATATACCAGCTGGAGCAGCTGAAGCTGGTCGGCGGGGAAGACACCCCAATATACCAGTGGTACCTCTCGTATGTCCCGATGGAGCGGACTAGGATTATGCGTCTGCAGGAGGAGCTGGCGCTGCGTGTGAGCTCTCGGCGGCAGGTGCATTGTACCACGCTGCCTAGCCAGGAGGTGACAGCTGACCCGGATATTTTTTTGGGGGGCGCACTGGTGACTTCAGAGCTCCAGCCTGAGACCTATGAGG
>JAFFST010046730.1:13607-26408 GCA_022414735.1 Noturus placidus
TGCACTGCTGCGTATGACGTGCTGTTCACCTCTTCTACGGAGGTCGTCTCTCTGCCATCCTGCTCGGCCGTGGACGTCGCTCTGCCTTCCTGCTCGGCCGTGGACGTCGCTCTGCCTTCCTGCTCGGCCGTGGATGTCGCTCTGCTTCCCTGCTTGGCAGAGGTCGTCTCTCCGCCATCCTGCTCCGCTGTGGACGTCTCTCTGCCTCTTTGTTACGCTGATGACGTCGCTCCCCTTCTTTGCTGTGCTCAGTGGGTCGCTCCCCCTTCCTGCTCCACGGAGGACATCGTTCCCCCCTCTTGCTCCGCGTAGAGCTTCGTTCCTCCCTTGGACCTCGCGGTGGACCTCGCTCCCCTCACTGGCCTCGCGGTGGACCTCGCTCCCCTCACTGGCCTTGCGGAGGACCTCGCACCCCTCACGGGCCTCGCGGTGGACCTTGCTTCGTTTTCCTGCACCCCTGGTTACTGCGCGCTCTTTCCCTGCTCGGCGGACGTCGTCGCTCTGCCTTCCTGTGCTGATGTGGACTTCTCGCAGCCTTCCTGTGCTGATGTGGACTTCGCTCGGCCTGCTTGCTTGGTTGGGGACGTTGCGCCGCCCTTCTGTTCTGCGGTGGTTGTCGCTCTGCCTTCCTGTTCGTCTGCGGACTTCACCCTGCCTTCCCGTGCGGCTGGGGTCTTCGCTTTGCTTTCCTGGCCTGCTGTGACTGTCTCGCTGACTTCGTGCTTTTCTGGTGATTTTGCGCTGCCTTTGTGCGCTGCTATGGACATTTTATGGCTTCCTTACTGTGCTGTGTTCGTCATTCTGCCTCCCGGCGCCGTTGTGGGGATCGTGCTGTCTCCTGGTTGTTCTGGGCTCGTTTTGCCCGATGGACCTGGGCCGCCTGGGGGTGGGAACCCGGTTTGGGCACTCCGGAGTAGTGCCCTTGGGGGGGGGTTCTGTCACGGTTCTAAGGACTCTGGACTCCATTTCCCATCAGCCACTGCAAGTCACAGGTTTTTGTGCACCTGATTCACGTTTTGGTTAATGAGCACTGGTGGGTATATATAGTTGGGTTTTGCACTTAGTCTGGGTCTTTTGTTAATTGTGTTTAGACTCCTGTTTCTGTGTGTAGACTCCTGTTCTATGTTTCTCGGTGTTCTGTTTCATGCCTGTGTTTTCATGTATTAGTGCTAGTTTAATGCTTCTGTGTTGAGGTAGGTTAGTGTTTTTGTCTTAGTTTTTGAATTGTTAATATAATAAATCATTGAAAATCCAGCGATTGCATCCGACCCCTTTACGCGACCGTTACATGTACAAAAAACATTCATGTTGAACACTTTCAGTTTACATACACTACTGACCTTCACATCATCTCTGTGATAGAGATGTGATCTCTAATAATGATTTTCATGTTCATTAAATATATACCAACAAGAACAATTGTGTTATAGAAACGATATTCAACAAAAGTACTGTTCTGTTTTTTTGTCAAATTTAAAGAATATAAGGGTTATAAGACAAGTCCAAATCCTATTCTGGGAACACACCCTGGATGGGATGGCAGTCTATCACAGGGCACATTACACACACTTATTGTGCTAGTTTAGCAAAGCCAATCCACCTACCAACATGTTTTTGGACACTGTGATGAAACTGGGGAACCTGTAGGAAACCCGCCCAGAAACTAGAAGAATATGATATACTCCACACAAACAGTAACCTGAGCTCAGGATGGGACAACAGACCCTGGAGCTGTGAGGTAGCAACTCTACAAACTGCACCATCATGCCAGCCATCACTGGTAAACCTGCAAAATTAATATATACAGTGGTGTTTTAAAGTTTGTGAATCCTTAGGAGAATTCTATATATCTGCATAAATATGACCTAAAACATAATCAGTTTTGTCATTGTCAGATCATCAGATTTCTGAGTGGAAAAAGTATGTGAATCTCTAGGATTAGCAGTTAATTTGAATGTGAAATTAGAGTCAGGTGTTTTCAATCAATGGGTTGACAATCATGTGTGAGTGAGCACCCTTTCTTCACAACATGTTTGTGGATGTGTATCATGGCACGAACAAAGGAGATTTGTGAGGACCTCAGAAAAACTGTTGTTGATGCTCATCAGGCTGGAAAAGGTTACAAAACCCTCTCTAAAGAGTTTTGGACTCCACCAATCTACAGTCAGACAGATTGTATATAAATGGAGGAAATTCAAGACCACTGTTACCCTCCCCAAATGTGCAATAGTCTGTAAGGTCACAAAGGAACCCATGGTAACTTCTAAGCAACTAAAACCATCTTTCACATTTGCCAATGTTAATGTTCTTGAGTCCACCATCAGGAGAACACTGAACAAAAATGGTTTGCATGGCCGGGTTGCAAGGAAAAAACAATGCTCTCCAAAAGAACATTGCTGCCTCTCTGCAGTTTGCTAAAGATCACAAGCCAGAAGGCTATTTTGTGCATGGATGAGACCAAAAAATAACTTTTTGGCTATGTTTGGAGAAAGGAAAACACTGCATTCCAGCATAAGAACGTTATCACATCTGGTTTGGGCCTGTTTTGCGGCATCTGGACTAGGATGACGTCCCATCATTGATGGAACATTGAATTCTGAATTATACCACAGAATTCTCATGGAAAATGTCAGGATATCTGTCCATGAACTGAATCTGAAGAAAAAGTGGGTTATGCAGTAAGATAACAACCCTAAGAACACAAGTCGTTTTACCAAAGAATGGTTAAAAAAGAATAAAGTTAATGTTTTGGAATGGCCAACTCGAATACCCAAATTTAATCCAATATTAATGCAGTCAACATATAAACCCATCAACACCCCAGAGATGAATCTGTTCCCTTTCAAAGGGAACTTCACGTTGCATTAGTTGAATGCTGTGGGAAGCACCCTCGTGCATGACCTATATCTGACTCTTGTGTAACATCATGCCTATTTATAGGCCTGCCGTGATCAGGTGACAAGGCAATTAAGCACATCGCGTGATATATAAATGACATCTGTGAACTGCGCTGTCAGTCTTATTATCTTCAGCGAGACTGTGTGTCGGTTGTTTGTGTAACGAAAACAAAAAGACTCTTCATTTCCTCTCTATCTTTTCTCAAAATCTCTGGGCTTTTCTATCCATTTAAAAATGTGAGATAATTAAGAAGTGTGTTACGCCTTGCTCCCGTTTCATCATGGGGAGGATTACACACTTTCTGTGTGAAGTGTCTGGATATGTAGCATTGGGTTTCAGAGCTTCGTGAACCTGGGCTGGCTGCTGCTGAGGCAGCTAGCCGTTTCAAGTCCAGGGGATCTGTTATGGATCCGAAATAGGAGCTGGAGATTAGCGCTGCTCTATCTCTTCCGGGTGAGGTTGTCCGCTGAATTTTGGAGTTTGCATTGCAACTCCTTCTTCTGATATGGAAAGCCAAAAAAAAAAAACCACACACACAAAAATAAAAAATAGTTCTCTGGTCAGCACGCTGTCACAGGGTAACAAAAATCTGATGCTTTCCCTCCAATGAAATATAGAAAATTTAACGTCACTAATAGACCGTCTGGCAGCATGGGAACTACTGCCCCCATGGGTTCTGTCTACCATAGAAAAGGTTTACCAGGTCCAGTTCAGAGCTCGAGCCCCCAGCACAGACCAGAGTCCGACGTTAGTGCAGGAAGTAAGATACCTCTTGGACAAAGGGGCCTTAGAACATGTACCCCGTTCCTAGAAGGAGGGAGGTTTTTTACAGGTTTTATTTTCCTGGTTTTATTTTTATTCCTGGATGACTGATTACATTCTTACACGATCCAGGGAACTGCCGGTTCATCATCAAGATGTTCTCGCCCACATGAAGAGCTTGGGGGTCAGATTGAATCTCAGAAAATTATGCTTTTTCAAGTGCAGAGGACAACTTTTCTAGGGGTTAAAAGGATTCCACTACAATGAGGGTGTTACTATCTGCAATATGTGTAGGGTCAATCCTATCAACATTGAGCAAGATAAAGCTGGATCCGGGCATCCCCTCCAGTCACTATGGGAGACTGTTGGAGCTTATGGCAGCAGCAGCCAACATCATACCATGGGGCCTCTTGCACAGGAGACCGTTTCAGTGGTGGCTGAGAAGTTGGGGCTTTTGTCCAAGGACGAAACCTTTGAATGTATTCAGTGTCACGCTGAGATGCCTACATGCTCTGAGAATTTTGATGTGTCCGTGGTCTCTAGCCTTGGGTCACACTCTAGCGGTGTCTCCTTAGCAATGACAGATGGCTGTCCAGCTCACGGTCTCTAGAGCGGCCCTCATCTGGAGTGGCATATAAATTGGTGGTGTCCATATGACAAAGGTTCATATGGCCAAGCGGGAGTGGATGTGTTCGTCTCCAAGGAGACCACACACTGCCCACTGTGGTTGGCCCTCACTCCCCCTGCACCATTAGGGTTGGACGCCATAGTGCACATGTGGCCGAGGGCACATCTATGTGCTTTTCCCTCTATCGCTCTGTTCCCACAAGTTCAAGCAAGATTTCGCTAATACAATGTATGTCTGGTGCTAGTAGCACCTTATTGGCCAGCTCGAATTTGATTCTCATAGATAATATACCTGCTAGACGGCACTCCTTCAGAGATTCCCAACCGTGGGGATCTACTGTCTCAAGCTGGGAGAACTGATATATATCACCCTCGGCCAGAACTACTGAAACTGTAGTCTGGCCCCTGAGGAGCACCAGCTAATAGATTCCGGTCTCACAACTGAGGTTGTAGAGACCATGTAGAATGCTAGAACACCATCCATGATGAAATTGTATGCGCTCAAGTGGGAACTTTTTGTCTCATGGTGTGAGGAATGTCAGCTATACCCAGTGAACTGTGCAAATAGCTACAGTCCTGGAGTTCTTACAAGGACATTTCTCAGTTGGGTTGGCTCCTCCTACAATCAGGGTCTATGTGGCCACCATTTCGGCCAGCCACGCCCCTATTGATGGGGCCTCTGTGGGGAAACATCTTCTAACTTTGAGGGATATGAATGGTTTCGGGTGGCTGAGGCACATCTGCAGACCATACATACCTTCCTGGGACTTTTCTGTGGTCCTGGAAGGTCTGTCAGGTGCCGTATTTGAGCCCTTAGTGCCAGTCTCTGAGAAGCTCCTGACTCTAAAGGTAGCTCTTCTGCTGGCCCTGACATCTCTCAAGTGAGTAGGAGATCTACAAGCTATCTGTTTCCCTTTCCTGCCGTGACTTTAGCCCTGGATTAGCCAAGGCCTTCCTGTATCCTAGACCAGATTATATTCCCAACGTGCCTATATTTACTGCCCAGCCAGCAGTGTTCCGGACTTTCTGCCCTTATCTGTTCCTCATACCGGAACAAGAGAAATTGCACAAACTGTGTCCAGTAAAGGCTCTCTGTACTTACATCCACCGCTTTGGCCAGTGGCATATGTCAGAGCAGCTGCTGGTTGGCTTTTCGGTGACAGCAGAGGTGATGCTGTGTTGAAACTGCACATCTCTAATTGGATGGTGGAAGTTATCTCTATCGCTTATGAGGCGTGTGGTCTCAATACGCCTCTGGGCATAAGGGCTCATTCCACTAGGGATGTCGCCTCCTTGAAGGCTTTGTCCAAAGGGTTATCCTAACAGGGTATGTGTGCTGTGGCAGGGTGGTCTATGCCTCACACATTCATTAGATTTTACAGCCTGGATATACGTTCTGGCCCAGGCTCGAGTGTCTTGCAGTGACCCTCGGGCTCGGGTCTTTTTGAACAGACCATACCCTCAGTATGACGGAGTGGGCATTCTCATTCCCACATCGTTCAGCTAATGCAACGTGAAGTTCCCTTTGAAAGGATAGTCTGGGTTATGTATGTAACCCTGTTACCTTATAAGGGAACAATATATTGTGTAGCTTTGTCATTCTGGGGCATGCCTGTGAATTGTATCTTCACTTCAGATAATAACGGCTGACTGCGTGGTTCACAGGTGTTTTAGGTCATATTTATCCAGAAATATAGCAAATTCTAAAGGGTTCACAACGTTTCAAACACCACTGTAAATCAATACAAGCAGCCTCACCATAGAAAAAAATAGTATAGAAGATTAAATGGAGGTCCTTGTTGGAGGTCAGACTGTCAGCAACTGCAGTGGCATTAGTGGCGAAAGATGCAGGTACAGAGATCAGCAATGCCACTCTTCAGCAGGAACAGTGTCACCCACTGAGGAATTAGTTTTATTGCAGCCAAAATGGGTGTCTTCCTGGCTGATATGTGAGGAAAAATAAATGTTTTTTTTTTTTTTTAAATTATAAAGGTCCTCCAAAAGCTGAGAGAAGAAGATCCTGCTCTAACCTCTTGAGGTCTGTATAAATAAACTATATAAATTAGGTTTCCTAATCAGGAAGATGCACTACCTTCATGATCTTGAAGAACTCCTCAACAGCTTTGGTGTCATCAGGGAACTTCTCCTTCAGATGCCCCTTCATCTCAGTTTTTCTACTGTGGATTGTGTATTTCTGCTTTTCTCCCCGCTACCTATCACTAAAGTGTCAAAGTGCTTGTCCAGTTCCACAAACTGCAGTTGTCCTTCTGTGATCTTGTCCATGATGATCTTAAACAGACTGTTCTCATGTAGCTGACCAATGCAATGTAGCCCTGTAAAGAGAGATATACAGTGGATATAAAAAGTCTGCACTCCACTGTTAAAAAAACTCCTTTTCAGCTACGCCTCCTGATTGCAAAGACTATTTGCAATATCTATTATCTATTGCGAAACTATTGTGATTTGTAAATGCAAGCCAAATTTCTTTTCTAAAATGTCATGCTGTGCTGTTTGGTGTAAGAATCGGAAAAGTGTTCATTAAGACACCTTACCAAGTCAAAAAAGGAGATAGAAGAGATAACTGGTTTGAAGAGTTCTGTCAATCCAATTTCTAAATCAAATTTGTAATAGATTTTTCAGCCAGAAAAGGTTAGCATCAGGTTGCAAGGATGCTAGGTTGCTGGGTTTTGCGTGCAATCTCTTTTTGTTTACAAAAGACTAAAGGTTAATATGCTTGAATTCATTAGCAACCAAAATACTACACAGCAATATATGACATGATATTGAGCTTTACAGTTATTCATTAATCTTCTGTAACCACATTTATATCTAATTTTGTTCAGCTAACAACTGAGGTTATTGCATCTGTTTCAGCAGCACCTTGGCTTTCATTGGGATGATGATGACATCCTTGATTCATAAAACATTATGCCTTGAATGGACCCACAAACAACAAGGTTGTAAACATCAAGAGACTTGTATGCCTTCAATGTATAGCACAAATGCTAGTAGTTTCTATGAGATGCAGTGCCTTGCAAAAGTATTCAATCTCCTTAAAAATCAATTTGTCTAGATTTCAAATGACACTTACACAGATTGTTTCAGGTTTTTTCTTTTGTTAAAATAAATGTTCAATGTCAAAATAGATTATTTGTCGACTTAAAATGCTGCTTTCATAAGTATTCAACCCTTCATACTTGTACTTGGTAGAACCACTTTTTGCTGCAGTAGAAGTTTTTTTTCAGATTTTAGTCTGTTGTATTAGATTAAGATCTGGACTTTGACTTGATCATTCTAGAACATTTAATGTTTGGTTGTTCAGCTACTCCTGTGTTGCTTTGGACTTGTGCTTGAGCTCATTGTCCTGTTAAAAGGTTTGAAGTTTCTCCCAAGTGTCACGCTGGGTGGGATGAAGCGGAAACAGGCGCAGACTGGCTTTACGCTGATTTATTAAATGAAACTTTAGATCCACACAAAATAATACAAATGCCAGCACGAAACTCAGAAAAAGTGCTAGGAACAAAAATACTTCAGCTAGGAAAACATGAAAACAAAAACCTGCTTCTCAGGCACATGAACGAGGAACAAAGCCTACTTCGTCGGCTAATTATCTAAGCACTGTGACAGGCGTCTAAATCTATTCACACACACACACAACGAAAGACAAAAACTCTGTGCTCTACTAGCACTATATATACAACCCCCGTGTTCGTTAGCCAAAACAAGGCACAGGTGTCAGAGTCCATGTGACCCTGAGTGAACCCACGTGACCAGCAGTGGCTGCTGGGAAATGGAGTCCACCGGCACACTGTGGATAGTCACTGCCCGTGTTCGGCCACCAGAGGGCGCCAGATCCAGCCATGGTACGGCTGGCCAACAGGGGGAATCGTGACACCAAGCTTTAGTTTTTTGGGATTGTGTTAACTCGGGAATATGTATTGTTAGGCTTGTACCATGCATAGCATTTACAATTTTGGCCAAAAAGCTTAATTTTTGTCTTATCTGTCCAAAATCCATATCCCACATTTTAACTGGGTCACGCTGATGCTTTCTGGCAAACTTCACAGGTGCTTTGGTGTGTTTTTCGTCAGTATCAAGGCACCCTCACATATAGGGCAGATGTATACAGAACGTTTGATAACATTGACTGGTACACCTTTATTCCAATCTCAACCTCTGAACTCTGCAACTCCTTCAAAGTGATTGTTCGCCTCACTGTCTCATCCCTCATAAATCTCCTTATTGCTCTGAAGCTGAGTTTTGAGGGTCTTCCAATGCCTGGGTGATATGATGCAACTTCAATTTCCTCACAATTTTGTAGCCTTTTCTTATGTTGTGCATGTCTATATCTTTATCTCTAATTTCCATAGAATGCACACCGATCTTCATTTTTACAGCTTTCCTTCACTTTCACAATCTGACCAATGGTGCTTGAATTAATTTGGTCTTTGATCCATTAAAAGGTTTTTAATGATTCTCAAGTAGAGGTCAAATGTAAGATAATTTATCTTGGTTAAGGTCAGGTAGACCTGTAGCTTATCACAGTGAAAATGCTGAAAATCAAAGTCCAAAATATAATAGCATGATTTCTTACCTACATCAAACTCAAAGCCTTTCTCAGTGAAAGTGTGGCAGTAGCCTCCAGCCTGTTCATGCTGCTCCAGCACCAGCACTCTCTTGCCTAGTTTGGCCAGTGTAGCTGCCACTGTCATGTCACTGATGCCACAGCCAATCACAATGGCATCCAGATTCTCTGGAATCTTCTCTTTCCTGAAGCCTACAGGAACAAATAATTGAAGTGTTTCATTATATTGTAAACCCACTGATATTATTTAGATCAGATTATGTAAAAAAATAAGAGTTTGTACTCAATCCAAGTGCAAAATTAGATTAATCTAACTCACATAATGGTTCCTTTTGTCACGGTTCCTCCTGGTGGCTGTATGCAGGTACTGCATCTTTGCTCTGCCGGAAGCAGAGTGCATGACAGTTCTCAACACGTGGACTGTGTTTATGTTTTTGTTTGTGTCTCCACCCCAGTTTGCCGGTAGACTCCATGTCCCAGCAGCCACTGTTCACTAGTAGTCACAAGTCTTCCTGCACCTGTTTCACACTGTGGTTAATGAGCACTGATGTGTGTGTGTGTGTATATATAGTCCTTGTTTTCACGTAGTATTTGCCTTTCATTGTTTAGACTCGCGTCTCTGTGTCATGATGTTTCTGTATAGTAACCTTAGTGTTTGTTTCGTGCCATAGTGTTTGTTTCATGCCATAGTGTTTGTTTCATGCCATAGTGTATGTTTCGTTCCATAGTGTTTATGTTGATTAGTCTTAGTGTCTTTGTTTTGTTCTTTGTTTTCAATAAATATTAAAACGCAAGTCTGCGCTTGTTTCCGCCTCAATCCCACATTCGTGACACCTTTATTATAAAAGCAGTTTAGGTAAGCATCTTTCAACACTCTGGGCAGTTGGCCGAATCTGTTATTCTGAATTAAGATAAGACAAGATAAAGATGGACTATCACATTATTAGTTTATGACATGTAAATATTTCATTTACATTTTCATTTGAAAAAAAATCTGTGAACCTTGTATTATATGTTCCTTCTATTTATATCAATTTTGCTAATAAGGTCAATTTATTATTTCTATAATTTCTTTGTATTTTTGTGGGTTTTTTTTAAAGCAAAATATGCTACATTTAGATGACATTTTAAGCTATAACATGCAATGCTGCAAAAAATACAATCCTCCAAGCATCAACTAAGATCAGTAACCTGCTTAAGAAATTAATGATTTTTAAAAACAAACAAAACCTCCTGATTTAAGAAATCAAACCAATATGTCCCATGACGTGTACAGAATTCTCATGAATTTACCTTGCTTCAGAATTTTGTCTCTCTTCTTCTGGTCTAGCTCTAATGGACCCGGAGGTCTAAGTGACTCAAGTGAGAAAGGGCTCGGTTTGCCAAACAGGTACCAGTAAGTACCAACAGCCCAAAAAAAAAAAAAAAAAAACACAGCAGCAGCAACCACATCCTGAAGGAAACAACACAATTGCTATAGACAGAATAAGTAAAGCTGCAGTTGCTGCTGCAGTGTTGTATGAACTGATTACTGTTGCACCACTGAAGAAAGTATTCTCTCTCATAAGCCATTGTATAGCTTGTAGGTGTTAAAGGTCTAAATACATGATAGGTAAATTAATTATGACCAACAGTAAAGATAAGGGCTGATATATGGTGATAGAAATGAATCAGCTATAATGTAATATATGTATTGTTTGGCCTAACCAATTCCTAGAAATAATGACTGAGAGTGATTCTATTAAATTTCATATACAGTAAATGTGGCTCATGCAAAAATGAAGCATAATTAATTTGATAAATAGTATACTTCAAGTACGAAGAATATTAAAAGTTGATTTTTCACTTCATGTAGGTTCTGGATATATACCTAAACTATACTTGTCTATATTTTTCAGAAAGTATATTTTAAAGTAATCCCTAAATTGAAGTTCATTATGCTGTAAGTAAATATTCCTACTGAAACATACTTTTAACTGTCAAAGTGCAATTGTTTAACCAGGAAATTCATTATAGTTTTCACATGAAGTCTATTTTATGAAGACTTGAGTACAAAAACTGTTCGTGTCAACTGCAGTCCTAAAGCTATCATAGGAATTGTAGAATGCCATTGTAGCAAAACTGTTCATATCAATTGAGGTCCAAAGCCATCATCACGGTTTTTACGTGGTAACACCCACAGTAATCTCATGATTGTTAGGTACTGTATGCTAATTATAACTTATTTGATTAAGGGCAATGTACATTGTGTGCAGAGTGCAAGCATGGACTCCAGTAAGACCAGCTATAAAAGCATAACTAAAAGGGAGAGCCAGAAGTTAGTACAGGCATAAGGGTGCCCTAGGACATAAAGAGTCCACACGCTCCACTGCTAACAAAAGTGATTGAATGCAAGTGAATGAGCGTGCGACAGCATCCAAACATCCCATTTCATCACAACACACTATACTCATGAACACTCCTTTTACTAGGAAAAAATTATTCACAAAAAAGTTGACTAAACAAATAGGTTTTCGACTTAGACTTAAACACAACACTGAGACTGTGTTCGAGTCCCAAACACTACACTATTAATTGTGCTGTTGCACTGGATACTGAGTAAATAAATTATCTCTCTCTCTCTCTCTCTCTCTCTCTATATATATATATATATATATATATATTCCCAGTATTAATATTTTGGAAGTCATTTTTAGTATGGTAGTATTTATTTAGTATGGTAGTATACTGCTTGAGACAAATCCAAACAGTCAGTGAACGTTTAAGAAGCCTGATCTACACTCTTGGTTTCTGAGTGAATGTCCTTCCATCAATTCGGCGAGGTTAGGGGCTCTTACAATAATGCAGTGTATGACTGTGATCTATACTGTCAGCTAAACTGCTTCATCCAGAACAGTAACTCCATTTAAAACTCTTCCTGAAGCTCTGATTTAAAATGATAACAATAAAAATGTTTAGAATATGGTATAATATGTACATATCACAAAGTTAATGTCTGGTTTGAGCTGACAGGAAGGCTAGAGAAACTCAAATAAGCACTTTTTCCAACCATGGTGAGCAGGAAAACATCACATCATACCTTGAAGCGGATGGGCTACAATAGCAGAAGATGACACCAGGTTCCAATCTTCTTCCTCCACTGACTAATCCTAGCAAATGGATTGCTGAGTCTAAATTGTTCCTAAGTGTGAATGAGTATTTGTGCATGGTGCCCTGCTGCAACCCTGACCAGGATAAAGATGAATGTTCACTGAAGATGAATGAATGAATATTTTAATCATTGCATTCTTTTCTTTTGTTTTAAATGTAATTCTTGCGTGTCTTTATTCCATGCAAAGTCTATGTTCACTGTTTAAATGCCTGTCTGAACCAAGCCATTTTGCATTCTGTGTCTCAAGACTCTCTGGGTTTCGATATTGTTCTGTTACATTGTTCATGTATTTCGGATTGCCCAGTTATTGTTTGTAGATCACCCAATCTCTGCCTGTTTCTTTTTTAGAGTCCAAGTAACATTTTGTATTTACCCTTTAAAGCTCCTTTTACTGCATTTGCATCAGTTCCTGACAGGAAGCCCTAGGACACGCCCTTCAGAAAGCCTTCTGTCAGTATTATTAAGACATCATTGTATCACACAACCTCCATTATCGTTAAAAATACAAACAATTTAAGTGTACTTTTACTTCTTGGAACAATATATTTACATTGTAATTAAGCTACCTTAAATGCATTTAGGTTTTTTTCTGCAGTTTTTAAGTTGCACTCAAGTAGATTTAAAAGTGTCATTTACAGTGCCTTGCAAAAGTATTCGGCCCCCTTGAACTGTTCGACCTTTTGCCACGTTTCAGGCCTCAAACATAAAGATATAAAACTGTAATTTTTTGTGAAGAATCAACAACAGGTGGGACACTATCATGAAGTGGAACGAAATT
>JAFFST010046730.1:27341-48566 GCA_022414735.1 Noturus placidus
TTTTGCACGCCCAATTTTTCAGTTTTTTATTTGTTGAAAAGGTTTGAAATATCCAATAAATGTCGTTCCAATTCATGATTGTGTCCCACCTGTTGTTGATTCTTCACAAAAAATTACAGTTTTATATTTTTATGTTTGAGGCCTGAAACGTGGCAAAAGGTCGAACAGTTCAAGGGGGCCGAATACTTTCGCAAGGCACTGTATAGACTATATATATATATAGTAGTAGCAATGAGATATATAGTAGTAGCAATGCTCTCAGCCATTACTTCTAGGAATTGGTTTGGCCAAACATTACATATATTACATTATAGCTGATTCATTTCTATCACTATATATCAGCCCTTATCTTTACTGTTGGTCATAATTAATTTACCTATCATGTCTTTAGACCTTTAACACCTAAAAGCTATACAATGGCTTATGAGAGAGAATACTTTCTTCAGTGGTGCAACAATAATCAGTTCATACAACACTGCAGCAGCAACTGCAACTTTACTTATTCTGTCTATAGCAATTGTGTTGTTTCCTTCAGGATGTGGTTGCTGCTGCTGGTGTGTTTTTTGATTTGGACTGTTAGTACTTACTGGTACCTGTTTGGCAAACCGAGCCCTTTCTCACTTGATTCACTTAGACCTCCGGGTCCATTAGAGCTGGACCAGAAGAAGAGAGACAAAATTCTGAAACAAGGTAAATTAATGAGGATTCTGTACACATCATGGGACATGTTGGTTTGATTTCTTAAATCAGAAGTTTTTGTTTGTATGTTTGTTTGTTTGTTTGTTTGTTTTTAAAAATCATTAATTTCTTAAGCAGGTTACTGATCTTAGTTGATGCTTGGAGGATTGTATGTTTTGCAGCATTGCATGCTATAGCTTAAAATGTCATCTAAATCTACAAAAATAAAATGAAATTATAGAAATAATAAATTGACCTTATAAGCAAAATTTATATAAATAGAAGGAACATATAATACAAGGTTCACAGATTTTTTTTTCAAATGAAGATGTAAATGAAATATTTACATGTCATAAACTAATAATTTGATAGTCCATCTTTATCTTGTCTTATCTTAATTAGATTAAAAGATTTGGCCAACTTCCCAGAGTTTTGAAATATACTTACCTAAACTGCTTTTATGATAAAGGAAGCATTATGTGAGTTAGATTAATTTAATTTTGCACTTAGATTGAGTAGAAACGCTTATTTTTTAGATAATCTGATCTAAATAATAGCAGTGGGTTTACAAGATAATGAAACACTAAAATGATTTGTTCCTGTAGGCTTCAGGAAAGAGAGGATTCCAGAGAATCTGGATGCCATCATGATTGCCAGTGGCATCGGTGGCATGACAGCGGCAGCTACACTGGCCAAACTGGGCAAGAGAGTGCTGGTGCTGGAGCAGCATGAACAGGCTGGAGGCTACTGCCACACTTTCACTGAGAAAGGCTTCGAGTTTGACGTAGGTAAAAAATCATTCTATTATATTTTGGACTTTGAATTTTAGCATGTATTACTGCTTGATCCCCAGTGTCAATGTGATAAGCTATGCATCCACATGACCTTGACCAGGATAAATTATCTTGCAGCTGGCCTTTACTTGTGAATCATTAAAAACATTTTTACTGGATCAAAGTCTCCTTTTGTAGACTTTAGGAGACTTTAAGGAAACTAGAGATAAACGTATAGACATGCACAACATAGGAAAAGGCTACAAAATTATATCCAAGTGAGCACTATTAGATCAATTGTGAGGAAATCGAAGCTTCTTAATTTCACCCAGTCACTGGTGGGACAAGACTCTCAAAACTCAGCATCAGAGCAAGAAGGAGACCCATGAGGGAAGCAGTGGTGTAGTCCTAAAAAAGTGGTTTAATATTAACCAGACCATCCACCCCCCACGGGACCTCAATATATATAATAACTGCAACTAAAAGTTTCTGATAAGTGTTGAACAGTCCTGTTCATTGGCTTGGATGAATTTTAGCCCATTCCTCTGTACAGAACAGCTTCAACTCTGGGATGTTGGTGGGTTTCCTCACATGAACTGTTTGCTTCAGGTCTTTCCACAACATTTCTTTTGGATTATGGTCAGGACTTTGACTTGGCCATTTCAAAACATTAACTATTCTTCTTTAACTATTCTTTGGTAGACCAAATTGTGTGCTTAATGCCAATGACTTGCTGCATGACCCACTTTTGAGATTCAGTTCATGGAGAGGTGTCCTGACATTTTCCTTGTAGAATCCTCTGGTATAATTCAGAATTTATTGTTCCATCAATAATGACAAGCAGTCCTGGCCCAGATGCTGCAAAACAGGCCCAAACCATGATACTGCCAACACCATGTTTCACAGATGGGATAAGGTTCTGCCCAAGCAGATGTCATACTCTAATTTGTTAGCTGAATAAAGTTAGATAAAATTGTCCATTATAGTCAACTGCTCAGTAAGAATGCAGTTACAGAACATGAATAAATAACTGTAAAGCTTAATTAAAATAGATTTTAGTATATTATGGTGCAGCATGTTGGTTGATACACCATAATATTCAGGCCTCTTTGGTCTTTTGTAAACAAAAAGCAATTGGTAAATGGCTCACTTATATAGCTCTTTTACCCAAAGTGCTTTACACTGTGTCTCATTCACCCATACACACTAATGGTTGCAGAGCTGCCACACAGGGCGCTAACTTGCGGTTCAGTGTCTTGCCCAAGGACACTTCGGCATGTGGAGCCATCCAAGCCGGAAATCGAACCGTCAACCTTACGATTAGTGGACAACCCACTCTACCAACTGAGCCACAGCTGCCCATAAAAAACCTGTGTGCAAAAAGACCTAAGTAGCCTAGCAACCTGATGCTAACCTTTTCTGGCTGAAAAATTTGTCACAAATTTGATTTAGAGATCGGATTGTCAGAGCTCCTTGAACCAGTTATCTCTTCTATCTCCTTTCTTGACTAGGTAAGGTGTCTTAAGGTGTCACTATTCTGATTCTTACTCCAAACAGCATAGCATGACATTATAGAAAAGAAATTCGGCTTGCATTTACAAATCAAAATAGTTTCACAATGTCTTTGCAATCAGGAGGCGTAGCTGAAAAGGTTTTTTGTTTTTTTTAACAGTGGTGTGCAGACTTTTTATATCCACTGTATATCTGTCTTTACAGGGCTACATTACATTGGTCAGCTACATGAGAACAGTCTGTTTAAGATGATCATGGACCAGATCACAGAAGGACAACTGCAGTTTGTGGAACTGGACAAGCTTTTTGACACTTTAATGATAGGTAGCGGGGAGAAAAGCAGGAAATACACAATTCACAGTGGAAAAACTGAGATGGAGGAGCATCTGAAGGAGCAGTTTCCTGATGACACCAAAGCTGTGGAGGAGTTCTTCAAGATCATGAAGGTAGTGCATCTCCCTGATTAGGAAACCTGTTTATTTATACAGACCTCAAGAGGTTAGAGTATGATCTTCTTCTCTCAGCTTTTAGAGGATATTTATAATTTGTAAAACAAAATATATTTATTTTTTCCTCAGATCTCAGCCAGGAAGACACCCATTTTGGCTGCAATAAAACTAATTCCTCAGTGGGTGACACTGTTCCTGCTGAAGAGTGGTATTGCTGATCTCTGTACCTGCATCTTTCGCCTTGCAGCCACTAATGCCACTGCAGTTGCTGACAGTCTGACCTCCAACAAGGACCTCCACATAATCTTCAACTATTTATTCTATGGTGAGACACTGCTTATATTGATTTACAGTATCTCAGAAAAGTAAGTACACCCCTCACATTTGTGTAAATATTTGATGATATCTTTTCATGTGACAACACTGAAGAAATGACACTTTGTTAAAATGTAAAGTAGTGCGTGTACAGCTTGTGTAACAGTGTAAATTTTCTGTCCCCTCAAAATAACTCAACACACAGCCATTAATGTCTAAACTGCTGGCAACAAAAGTGAGACACACCACTGAGTGAAAATGTCCAAATTGGGCCCAATTAGCCATTTTCTCTCCCTGGTGTCATGTGGCTTGTTAGTGTTACAAGGCCTCAGGTGTGAATATGGAGCAGGTGTGTTAAATTTGGTGTCATCGCTCTCACACTCCGTCATACTGGTCACAGGAAGTTCAACATAGCACCTCAAAGAACTCTCTGAGGATCTGAAAAAAAAATGTTGCTCTAAATAAAGATGGCCTAGGCTATAAGCAGATTGCCAAGACCCTGACATTGAGCTGCAGCACAGTGGCCAAGACCATACAGCGGTTTAACAGGACAGGGTCCACTCAGAACAGGCCTCGCCATGGTCCACCAAAGAAGTTGAGTGCACGTGCTCAGCATCATATCCCGACGTTGTGCTTGGGAAATAGACGTATGAGTGCTGCCAGCATTGCTGCAGAGGTTGAAGGGGTGGGGGGTCAGTCTGCATCAAATTGGTCAGCATGGCTGTCGTCCCAGAAGGAAGCTTCTTCTAAAAATGATGCACACGAAAGTCCGCAAACAGTTTGTTGAAGTCAAGCAGACTAAGGACATGGATTACTGGAACCATGACCTGTGGTCTGATGAGGCCAAGATAAACGTATTTGGTTCAGATGGTGTCAAGTATGTGTGGTGGCAACCAGGTGAGGAGTACAAAGACAAGTTTGTCTTGTCTACATTCAAGCATGGTGGTGGGAGTGTCGTCTGGGGCTACATGAGTGTTTCTGGCACTGGGGAGCTACAGAACATTGAGGAAACCATGAATGCCAACATGTACTGTGACATACTGAAGCAGAGCATGATCAGTATGCAGTATTCCAAGATGATAACGACCCCAAACACACCTCCAAGATGACCACTGCCTTGCTAAAGAAGCTTAGGCTGAAGCTGATGGACTGGCCAAGCATGTCTCCAGACCTAAACCCTATTGAGCATCTGTGGGACATCCTCAAATGGAAGGTGGAGGAGCACAAGGTCTCTAACATCCACTAGCTCCGTGATGTCGTCATGGAGGAGTGGAAGAGGACTCCAGTGGCAAGCTGTGAAGCTCTGGTGAACTCCATGCCCAAGAGGGTTAAGGCAGAACTGGAAAATAATGTTGGCCACACAAAATATTGACACTTTGGGCCCAATTCGGACATTTTCACTTAGGGGTGTACTCACTTCTGTTGCCAGTGCTTTAGACATTAATGGCTGCATGTTGAGTTATTTTTAGAGGACAGCAAATTTACACTGTTACACAAGCTGTACACTCACTACTTTACATTGTAGCAAAGTGTAATTTCATCAGTGTTGTCACATGAAAAGATATCATCAAATATTTACAAAAATGTGAGGGGTGTACTTACTTATTTTGAGATACTGTATATATTAATCTAGCCGTTTTACGGCATGTGTGGCATGGTGGTGTAATGGTTAAAGTTTCTGTGTCACAGCTCCAAGGTCCTAGGTTCCATCTGGGTTACTGTTTGTATGGAGTTTATTATACCTGGTACTATTTGTGTCTGGGTGGATAATTTCTTACAGGTTCTCCAGTTTCATCATACTGTCCTAACAAATGTTCGTAGGTGGATCGGCTATGCTAAACTTGAACAATGAGTTTGTGCATGGTGCTTTGTGATAGACTGCCATAGGCATTGGGCTTCTTATTTATTTATTTATTTATTTATTTATTTATTTATTTATTTATTTATTTGATAAAACTACTATTCTTTATATTTGACTAAAAGCAGAACAATACTATTGTTCATTTTATTATTATTATTTTAACAGATTTTGTTCTTGTTGCAATATCTTTAATGAACATGGAAATCATTACTAGAGATCACATCTCTATCACAGAGATGATGTGAAGGTCAGTAGGGTATGTAAACTAAAAGTGTTCAACATGAATGTTTTTTGTACATTTGAAGGAAAAAAGTGATTTTACTTGTTGTCACATTTCCTTCATATTAGAAGGAGGTCCCTAAGCATGTGAAGGACATTTGAGTGTTAATCCATAAAATCACATAGAATGTTTTGCTTATTGTCAGGTGTTCCACCCAAAGAGTCCAGCTGTGTCATTAATGCACTGCTGTTGCACCACTACAAGCGTGGAACATACTACCCAAAAGGTGGCACCAGTGAAATCCCATTCCACATCATAAAGGTCATCCAGAAATTTGGTGGACGTGTGCTGGTCCGTGCTCCTGTAAACCGCATCCTGGTTGACAATAAGGGAACTGCATATGGTGAGTGACAAGACAATTACCGCCATTTCTCTATCCAAACACTACTATCTGCTGCCATTTTATATAACATGTCCTCTTTAAGACCTGTATATAATGTAGAAGCAGATATTTTTATATGTCATATATTATATGATGTATGTTTATCATGCCATAGATTTTTCCATACTTTAATAAAAAATCGTAAGTATCTCACTGAACTGAAAAAGTCTCTGAGAAGAATGGTGTCCAGGACAGTTATAATATAGCTTAACTTTTCCTTATTAAATCTGAATGTCAGGAACATGCAGTACTTGTCACTTTGTGATAGGCGTCACAGTGAAAAAAGGCCAAGAGGATGTGGAAGTGCCGGCTCCTGTTATCATCTCTAACTGTGGGGTCTTCAACACCTTCCAGAAATTGCTACCATCACATATACAAACCAAACCAGGTCAGCTCTTCAGCCATTAATTCTTATATATTATTTATCTTGTATTTCTTTGGTGTCTGGATTTCAGGTATTAGAACATTAAAGCATGCTAAATCCAGCACTAATCATGCTATGATCCCATGTTGCAGAGATTCAGAAGCGGCTGCATATGATGAGACCTGGACGAGGATGTCTTTTAGTGTTCTCAGGTTTCGATGCCACACAGGAGGAACTGGGCATCAATTCTAGCAACATGTGGCTCTTTAAGTCTAACGATATGGATGTCATGTCAGTACTAAAGGAAAAAAGTCATATATAATATGTAAGGAATAAGACACAATATGGCATCCTGTTATAGGTACTAAAAAGAAATATATCAATTCCGGGGATTTATGGCAAAGTGCCATTACCACTAGATGTAGATTATTTTCCTATAACAGCACATCATGCAGTGTTTTGTTGCTTTTATAGTACAGTTGTTACAATTCTTTATTTATTAATGAATGACGAGATGATAAGATTACACTTGCATTATAGCAACTCACCAGCATCTCTTTTTCTTTCTTGAGGTTATTAATTAAAAAAAAACAAACGTCATGTTATTCCTAATAAACAAATGTAGCAAAGTGTCACTGCGGTGAGTTTTCACTCTTCTAATTTTATGTTTATGTAAAGGATGGATGAGTACTTCAGTATGGGGAAGGACGAAGCTCCTGATAACATTCCCATGATGTACTTTACATTTCCATCTGCCAAAGATCCCACATCAAAGATCCGTCAACCAGGTACAACCTCAGGTTTAAGCAGAACGTGTTTTGCTTTTTTTTTTTTTTTTTTTTAAATTCCACACACAGCTCACCAACAGTGGTTGGAGTTAAAAATTTTGGATGCCATAGTACTGCTGCAGTACTGATTTCAAGTTCAAACCACACATCAGCTACTATCCACTCAAGACAAGAAGACTTTGTTTGTTCTTTACTGTGAGAATGTTGAGACCAATACTAATGGCATCTCCTGGTCATTTTTCAGGTAAATCTTGCATGACCATCCTGACAATGGTTAATTATGAATGGTTTGAAGAGTGGAAGGACACTCCAGTGAGAAAAAGAGGGGATGACTATTTAGAGTACAAGATGAGATTTGGTAACAATCTATTTGCCTTGGCCTGCAGCCAGTACCCCAAACTGAGAGACAAGGAAGCAATCATTTCACAAATAGATTTCAGTAGCAGCATCGCATGTAATATTTTGTATTAAGTGTCACAGATGATTAAAGATAAATCATAGTATATAAATTCTCTCATAGGAACACCTGTAATCTTCCTCATTCATGCAGTTATTCGATCAGAAAATCATGTGGCAGCAGTGCAGATCAAAACATTATGCAAATACAGGTCAAGCGTTTCAGTTAATGTTTGCATCAAACAGTATCGATAAAAAAAACAACAAAAAAAACCCACAAGCTCAGTGACTTTACCCATGGCATGGCTGCAAGATGGGCTGGTTTGAGTATTTCAGAAACTGCTGATTTCCTGAGAATTTCACACAGAACAGTCTCTAGAGTTTACACAGTATGGCGTGAAAACCAAAAAACAGTTCTGCAGGCAGAAATGCCTTAAGAGATCAAAGTAAACTGACACGAAGCCTATAGTAAATCAAATAACCACTCTTTACAACCACGGTGAGCAGAAAGGCATCTCCAAATGAGACTACAACAGCCCACATTGGGTTCCATTCCTGACAGTCAAAGTACAGCAATCTGAGACTACAATGGATATGGGACAAGCAAAACTGGACAGTTGCAGAACTTTGATTTTCAATCAAAAATCTTTGATTGAAATATGTGATCTCAGTGACTTTGTTTGTGTTATTATGGGTGTTGACGGCAGATAGGCTTGTTTGAGAAACTACTGATTTCCTGGTCAGAGACCAAACTGTTTCACACCGGTAGGAAGGCTATTATAACTCAAATAAGCTCACTTCACATCTGTGCTGAGCAGAAAATGCACAACTTGTCAGACCTTGCAGACGACAACATCATGTTTCACCTCTCTCAGCTAAGAACAGGAATCTGAGGGAACATTGGGCATAGACTGAACAGCTGAAGATTGCAAAACGTGAAGCCAGACGATATTTTTCCATTGTTCAATTGTTCGGTTTCCATGAACCTATGCCAACTCTAGTCTGAAGCGCTTGACCTTTATCTGCATGCTTTCATGCTTTTCATGATTTGCACGAATGACCAAGGGTACATGCGTCCCTATTAAAAATCCCAGTAAGTGGATTTTGAAAATACATGACAAAAATATTGCTCTAGTTCATTATTTTTCTACCTGTTTTCCTCTTAGCTGGTTTATCAGGAGGTCTCCACTCCATTGTCTAACACACACTATCTTGGTTCTTACCTCGGAGCCATGTACTCAGCTGAGCAGAATTTGGAGCGGTTCCGAGCAGAGGCCCTCGCCAGAAACTGTTGTGATACCCTGGTCAAAAATCTCTTCATTTCAGGTACAGCAAGCCCTGTATGACATATATATAGTAACTAAATGGTTCTACAATTGGTATGGTTCTTAGTTATACTTTGGATAGGATGGTGCTCTTGTCATGCATGACATTACAAGTCAATTTACATGATCCAGCTTGTATGGAAAGTGATTAATGTTAGTGAAGGGTGGAGCTTTCAGATGTATCTTTTTTTTTTATTATTCCCCATTCATATAAAATCCAATCCAACAGCATTCCTGCTCATTATAAACTTTATGAAATTTTTTGACTACTCAGCTCCTTACTTAATTGGCGTCAGTTTTGATTTCATTGTTCTATCCTTGGTTATTTGAGCTCCAACACACTAAGCCTGTACTCCAGTTTGTGATCACTGATTATATGACTGTGTGTTTGGGTTCTCAGGTCAGGATGTGTTCAGCTGTGGTATTGCAGGTGCATTACACGGTGGCCTTCTCTGTGCCTCCACGGTGCTCAGACAAATTGTGTACATTGACCCGTTTATGCTTAAGAAAAAGCTGAAGAGGCAAGATGTGAGAGGAAGTGCTGATCGCATCAAAAAGCTGCTGTGATTCAGGTCAGAATTCAGATGAGAAAAGTCACATTCGTGGTAAAGGAGCTGAAGAGACAAAAGGCGATAAGAACTTCTGAATGTGTCAAAAGGCTACTGGGAATCACAGAGAAAAGATACAGCAACTGACGGAAGCAATGTCCTGCTAATTAACTAATTAATTTGTTTATTTTACATAGCTGATCATTTTATCTTTATATGTATCGTTAAATAATATATTGTCTCCACCTGTAAAGGAAAACAAGTAATAATACATAATCAACATTAAACCAATGAATGAATGAATGAATGAATGAATGAATAAAAAAATAAATACATGTTGGTACTTTATTTTGACTCCTGAAAACTGCAAACTTCAGGTGAGATTCAGAAGGGAATATTCATATTCATGGTAAAATTACATCCTGCGATAAAATATTGTTTTATTGACCTTTGTTCATGCCATGATACACTTCCACAAACAAGATCAGACTTTGATGAATTCCTGTTCTTTAAATAACACAAGTCTCTCTCTCACAGTTGATTGTTATCCCGCTGATTGAAAACACCTGACTGTAATTTCACCTTAAATTAAACTGCTAATCATAGAGGTTCACATACTTTTGCAACTCACAGATATGTAATATTGGATCATTTTCCTCAACAATTAAATGATTAAGTCTCCTTTGTTTAAATTGGTTCTCTTTGTCTACTTTTAGGACTTCTAAGAAAATCTAATGGGGTGTTAGGTCATATTTATGCAGATTATATATAGAAAATTCACAAACTTTCAAGCACCACTGTATATGTTCTTACAGTATATCCAATCTCAGATGAATACACTGACCATTTCAGTCTGTCTTAAAAATTTAGTTTTTACCAAGTTAAGCAGAGGACTGCATAAGAAGAGAAGTAAAAACCTTGATAGATTAACAGGTGGAACTCAAAGCACACATGCGTCAAATGTTGATAAGGAGGTCAGCCTGACCTGGTGCGGTCTCGGCAGCCTTGCATGTTACACATAAATGATAGATATTTGCATAAAAAGTAAATGGGAGCTTTAAAGGGATGAGGAGCCATCTAGTGGCAGTATAGAGAGTTAGAATGAGTAAGACTAATTAGAATTAGCCAGTTCAAGGGGGTAAACATGTCACGACCTTGGGCTTTTTAAGGTCATGCACAACGATCAGCTATTCAGTGTTCGCTCTTGAGACAGACCTCCTGTATTGCTTAGGTTTACCTTCGTAGTAAAGTTCTTCCTGATTGTAAGAAGCTTAGTTTCCTTGCTTATCCTTGAATCTAGGTAGAAGATGGGAAAATTGACATTATACAGTTGTCTAACTTTTTTACTATTTTCATTTCTTATCAGAACTTCAGGAAGAGTTTTAAAAGAGTTTTAAAATCGATGGTGCTGTATGAAACAGTTTATCTGAATATACAGATCTCAGTTATACACTACACTACTGTTTAAGCCCCTAAACTCACTGACTTGAGGGGAGGACATTCAGTAAGAAAACAAGAGTGTAAATCAGGCTTCATAACATTTAACGTTCATTGACCCTTTGGGTTTGTCCCAAGAAGTATACTACTATATTTAATTAACCGACTTCCAAAATAGTAATACTGGTATAGTAATACTGTTGCTTCAATGAATGATGCTCTAACCCCTGCTTGTCTTTACATTATCAAAGGTGGCTTTGCCTTAACGAGTATGGACTTAATCTGAGCTCTGAACTTCTCTTTCCACCTTGGTACTGTTTACTCATTACACAAAATACATGGAGCTGTCAGCAAAACCAGTCCTGTCCCAGATGCTTCCGTAGGCTGCATTAAAGGTTTTATTCATAAGCCTACAATCAGACCTGATGCTATCCTGGATTGTCAAAAGCTCAGCCAACAACTGCTGACAACAACTTCACCACAGCAACTTCACCCTGTCAGCTTGTCACCAGAGCCATGGCAGAAACTAAGGCTTGATATAGTGGGGCCTGTTGATTATGGTCCTTCTGATTGCCACTTCACCATCTCCCTAGTTGATTACCACAGTAAGTGGTGTGAAGTAACCTCCAGTCAGTACATTGTAACTGACAATGGCCCTCAATTCCTCTCCAGTGTGTTTGAAGACTTTTTGCAGGAGCAGGGGAATAAGTCATATACAGTAGTAGCGTGTACTACCCTCAGTGTAATGGTGCTGTGGAGAGATGGAACCTAGTTCTGAAGGAATGCATTCTCTCAGCTGAACAAATGAGAAAGCCATGGAGTTCTTGTAAAATTACAGTGGTACTCTGTATATCACACACCCTTTTTGAACTTCACAATCAGATGTGCACAAAACTGATTAATGATGTTCTGAGGGACACTTTGCTGGAAATTTTAGATAACCTACATTGACGACATTCTGGTGTATTCTCTATCCTTTGATAACCATGTTAACCATGTCCACTAGGTCCTATAGCGCCTCCTACAACACCAGCTGTTCATAAAAGGAGAGAAATGTGAGTTCCACCAGCATATTATTTCATTTCTGAGTTACATTTTCAGCCCCAATTACTGTATCATCGTCCAAGGTAGCGGCAGATGTAGAGTGGCCACTCCCCATACAATTCAGGACCTACCACGATTGCTGAAATGTCTTAAATGTTCAGCAGAAAAAAGCCATCAGTCCTTCAGATCTCATAGTTTTTGCCATCTCTCAAAAGACATGCTGATATTTATTCTCGTTTTAGCACAGTTTCTATTGCTTTCCCTTTTTGACTGCAGGCTCCTTGCAGTTCGAGGCTTCTTGTTTTTGACAACAGATGATTCCCAGATGTCAACAATGATTGAGTTTATAACTATCCGAATTAAAATCAGCCATCTAGATGACAAGTTTAAATTCTAAGCAACTCGCAAAGCTACAAACACCAACATCCTCAGCCCCCACATATGCGATATAGTACCTGGCTCTTCCTCTTTCTACTTACAGATGTGATGCGATACTGCAGCTTTAACCTTGCTGTAAATTAGCAACCATGTAAATGCTGTTTAGTTTGGAGTCTTTTGTCTCCTGAAAATTTCCAACATGCTGAAATAGCAGATGGGGGTCAAAAGTAAAAATAAATAAATAAATAAATAAATAAATAAATAAAAATACATTTAAGTTACATCCAACAATACATTTTATTATTATTATTTTTGTAAACCATAACATGCAATTCTAGACTTTAATAATCTCTGGCTCACTATACTGTACTTCTTGGCAGGTGTTTAATCATCACATACACAAAATAATTAGTCAGTTATCCATTGGCGGACATGTGAGTTTGAATCGCCATTAATTCATTTCTTCATTCCAGATAAACCACCTCTTCATTGAGGCCCAGTCCCTTAATCAAGGGGGTTCCTGAAGACAAGGAACTCCCTTTTAGGAGAAAGGAGGCTGCGTTATTACATAGCGATGTCTACATAATAATGACAGAAGGCTTTCTGAAGGGCTCGTTACAGGTTTGTCCCATCTTCTACATTCTTCAGGCAATAACTGAAAGAGGAAAAAGAAATCATTTAATGTTACCTTGGAATCCTTATTTATATGTTGCACATATGATACATTCATGAGTAACTGAAAAACATTCTTAATCCTATTCTCCAAACTTCATCTCAGGATTAAGATCTAAGCCTTTTATCCTGTTATCTTACTGTCCCTCAAACTAACTTCAACCTCTTTCTGTTGTCCTTACTGCTCTTGAGTTCTTCAGCTCTTTAGGATAAAATCAGACCAGTGTAGACAATACTTTATAATGTACTGTATGTGTGTGAGAGTATGAGATATGAGTTCCATATCTCATGAAATAATTCCACTTAAAGCAAAACATACAAATTTAACATAATAATACAAATATGAATTAATTCATTCATTCATTGTGCTGTATGAAGCAGTTTAGCTGACAGTATAGATCACAGTCATACACTAATGAGCCCCTAACCTTGCTGACTTCCTGGAAGGCTTTCACTCAGAAACCGAGTGTAGATCAGGCTTCAGAACATTAAACATTTACTGACAACCATATTAAATAACATGACTTCCAAAATAGTGATACTGAGAATGTACAAATTTTACTTTAATAACAACCAACAGTGGATTATTCTTGGTTTTAATAGCTTTATTTTGGATTACAAACTGTAATATTCCATTTTGTGTGTGTGTGTGTGTGTGTGTGTGTAATAGATTGTAATACACCTTTTTAATATTTCCAAATATATTATTATATTAAGCCTACAGTGGGGAAAAAAAGTATTTGATCCCCTGCTGATTTTGTACATTTGCCCACTAACAAAGAAATGATCAGTCTATAATTTTAATGGTAGGTTTATTTGAACAGTGAGAGACAGAATAACAACAAAAAATCCAGAAAAACGCATGTCAAAAATGATTTGCATTTTAATGAGGGAAATAAGTATTTGATCCCCCCTAAATCAGAAAGATTTCTGGCTCCCAGGTGTCTTTTATACAGGTACCAAGCTGAGATTAAATGGTAAATGGCACACTTATATAGCGCTTTTATCCAAAGGGCTTTACACTGTGTCTCATTCACCTATTCACACACACACTCCCACACACCAATGGTAGCAGAGCTGCCATGCAAGGTGGTAGCTTGCCATCAGGGGCAACTTATGGTTCAGTGGTAACACACAATTGGTAACACACTACACCGTGAAGGATTGAAATCCTGCAGCGCCCCTGCTCAAGAAAGCACATGTACATGCCCGTCTGAAGTTTACCAATGAACATCTGAATGATTCAGAGGACAACTGGGTGAAAGTGTTGTGGTCAGATGAGACCAAAATGAAGATCTTTGGCATCAACTCAACTCGCCGTGTTTGGAGGAGGAAAAATGCTGCCTATGACTCCAAGAACACCATCCCCACTGTCAAACATAGAGGTGGAACTATTATGCTTTGGGGGTGTTTTTCTGCTAAGGGGACAGGACAACTTCACCGCATCAAAGGTACGATGGACGGGGCCATGTACTGTCAAATCTTGGGTGAGAACCTCCTTCCCTCAGCCAGGGCATTGAAAATGAAAAGTCATTACTAAGTCATTACCAAGTACTAAGTCATGTTCTGCAGAGGGGTAAAATACTTATTTCCCTCATTAAAATGCAAATCAATTTATAACAGTTTTGACATGCATTTTTCTGAATTTTTTGGTTGTTATTCTGTCTCTCACTGTTCAAATAAACCTACCATTTAAATTATAGACTATAATTATAAATTATTTCTTTGTTAGTCGGCAAACGTACAAAATCAGCAGAGGATCAAATACTTTTTCCCCCACTGTACATGAAGACAATACAAAATGAATTGATTATTATTTAATTATTTTTATTTATCTCTTTATTTTAATATTAAATTTTAATCTTAAATTGGGTTTTGAATACAAATGCTATTATTGGATAGTGGTTTGGCTTGGAATAAATTGATAAATTGTCCCCCCTTACTTTGTTCTTACTAGACGAGTTATCAGCATGTGGTTTTAGTCTTACTCTGACTCTGGATATGATCTTGGGATGGATTTGGTTGGGATTTTGTCTTTAACTGAATTTTTGGCATTTATGGCCTTAAATATTCACATCCAATGTGTTTTACTCAGAATTCAGTGCAACAGATGAGTAGAAGTCTAATGCCACACCCACCCGGACATTACATAGCCATGCCACCAGAGGGCACCTCCCCAAAATTCTACACACACTTCTTCTGTTATCATGCTCATTTTCTGATTACGCAGTACATAAAGCATGTGGTCAGTAAAACCTTGATGATTGTTCCATTTTGTGTAGTTTCTGAGCTGTTTTTGTGTTTTGTCTGTTTTGTTTGACCCTTTCCTTGCTGGTTTGTGTACCTCTTTGGATCTTGTGAAATACTGTATAATGGTTTGTTCTGAACCCTGCATGACCTGCTGACTATTCTTTGGATTTGCCCTTCGGTTTGGGGAACATGTGAGATTACTGTGTTTGATTTGGTTTCAGTTTTGGAGATTACTGTGTTTGGCCTGTTATTGAGTTTTGGATTATGGACATTATTATGAATATACCTCCAGCACATGAAGCATAACAGCCTCCCTGAGTTGTGTCAATTGCATCCAAAACATACCATCCATTCATTCATCCATCCATCTTCTATACCGCTTATCCTTTCTTCAGGGTCATAGGGAAACCTGGAGCCTATCCCAGGGAGCATGGGGCACAAGGCGGGGTACACCCTGGACAGGGTGCCAATCCATTGCAGGGCACAATCATATACATCGTAGTACCCAGAGAAAACGCGCGCAGTCCGGGAAGAACATGCAATCTCCGCACACACAGGGTGTGTATTTCGGGTGTGTTTTGGAAACAAATCAAACCCCTGACCCTGGAGGTATGAGGCGAATGTGCTAACCACTAAGCCACCATGCATACCCCAAAGCATACCTGTTTAACAAAATGTTTAGAAATTTTCTCAAGCATTTTTTTTTTATTTTTATTTTTTAAATGCAAACAGTTAAGGTCAGGAATGGGCTATCAGTTGTGTATATTCTTGTAAAATAAAAACAAAACAGCTTAATACATTGTAATTAAGCTATGTTTAAGTATATTTTAAATACATTGTTTTTTTGTTTCAGTTTTGCAGTTGCACTCGATTAGATTTAAGAGTGTAATTTTTATACTGTGACTAAATACACTTTTTAAATTATGCTTTTAGTATTTTGATAAATTGTCATCTTTGATATACCTAATTTTAAGTATGCTTCGATATGTAAAAAACACTTTAAAATTTACTTTCATAATAATATACTCAAGGCTACATAAGAGTAAAAAGTATGTTTCAGTAAGAATAGCTCCTTACAGCATACTGAACTTTCATTTAGGTATTACTTTAAAATATACTTTTGGAAAAATACAGACAAGTATAGTTTAGGTATATATCCAGAAAGTACGTAAACTGAAAAATGAACTTTTAATATTCTTTGTGCATGAACTATACTGTTTATGAAATTAAGCATGCTTCATTTTTGCATGGGCCACATTTACTGTACTGTATATGAAATCTAATAGCAATACTCAAACTCATTTTATAATAGAAGTATCATAACAATGCACTCACTCAAGTTTTGAGGTTATATGGCAAGTCGGAGAAGTTGACGATGAGGCAGGCGAATGGATAGAGGTATTGCATTGCAAATAACCACCACCACCTCTTGAACCATTGGAAAGAGGTAGTTCCTGTGGCTCTGACGATGGTGGTTCAAGAGAGGGAGGAGCTGGGACTGGAAATAAGTCTAAAGAGTGTGGCCCAGTTCACCTCAGTACCCTGTGGACACTATCTCTCACTGTCTCAGAGACTACAGGTTGCCAGGTTGTAAGATAAATTTTCCAACGTGTTTTCCAATGAGACTTCCCCAGGTGTGGTTGCTCGTAGCCATTAAAGCATGCTAAATCCAGCACTAATCATGCTATGATCCCATGTTGCAGAGATTCAGAAGTGGCTGAATATGATGAGACCTGGACGAGGATGCCTTTTAGTGTTCTCAGGTTTTGATGCCACACAGGAGGAACTGGGCATCAATTCTAGCAACACATGGCTCTTTAAGTCTAACAATATAGATGCCATGTCAGTACTAAAGGAAAACAATGGTATATAATATGGGAGGGTCTTTGCAGAAAAGTGCCATTAACACCAGATGTGGATTATTTTCCTATAACAGTACATCATGAAGTGTTTTATTCCTCTTATACCACAGCTGTTACAATTCTTTATTTATTACTGTGCTTTTTAATGGTTTATTGTTACATATAATATTGTTGAAAGTTTGTGAGATAAGTTCCTTAGATGAAAAGATTACACTTGCATTGCAGCAGCTCACCAGCCTCTCTTTTTCTTATTTGAGGTTATTAATTTGTCTTTTTATTTTTGTTTTAATCCCACAGCTTGGCATGTTAAATAGAAACCAGAAAGCATTGATTCCTGAATGCTCCAGTGGCAGATAACATATTAAGCATTACTAAACGTTTATATAAATGTTATATAAACATCTCCTTACAAAACATTACAATGTCAATGGTTATACATTTTTCTTTGACAAATAAATTTTTTTTCCGTCAATTTATTATTAGCCTTTCATCGTGTAGATCGTCTGCCAATCAAGTCCCTGTGAATGTGTTCTTATCATAGAAATTACAACATATTAGAACAATCGCATCAATATAAATCATTTGACCTGCAGCCAACACTGCTGTTATAGAAAATAAATCAACACCTTCTGACCAATCAGAATCAAGAATTCAACAGCTCTGTGGAATTAATGCGTATATACAACATTAGACATTTAGGTCAACATTAGATCATTCAGAGATCCTCACTGAACTTCCGGAGAGAGTTTGCTGCACTGAAAGTAAAGGGGATGAATAATTTTGCTCGCCCAATTTTTCAGTTTTTTATTCGTTGAAAAAGTTTGAAATATCCAATAAATTTCGTTCCACTTCATGATTGTGTCCCACCTGTTGATTCTTCACAAAAAATTACAGTTTTATATCTTTATGTTTGAGGCCTGAAATGTGGCAAAAGGTCGAACAGTTCAAGGGGGCCGAATACTTTTGCAAGGCACTGTATGTAAAAAATTCAGGAATCGCTGTTCATCTATTATCTGCTTTGGCTAACAACGCAAAGGCACATGATGAAACATCTGAAGAGTAGAAATTTGTAATTTTTGCAATTTTATTAGTACAAAGTAGCACTTCTTAATCAACTGTATATTTTTCAGCAGTGTAAAGGAAAATTTATTAATTGTTTGACATAGTATTCTGGTCAGAATTTTCTCATGTAAAGCCCACAGGGTAGTGCTGTTGTTTAGCCCTTGAGAGAAAGTTAACCGAAGCACAATACCAGCACTCAAGTCCTTGCCCTTTTCCCACTTGAACACGGTTTTATTCATATTATATTACAGACTGTGGGAAGAACATGGCCAAACCCAGCATTTCCATACTTCATGCTACAGCAGGATAATACACACAGCTATTCCTATTAAACACATGTAACAAAGAGGCACTGCAGTGAGTTTTCACACTTCTAATGTTATGTTTATATAAATGATGGATGAGTACTTCAGTATGAGGAAGGATGAAACTCCTAACATTCCCATGATGTACTTTATGTTTCCATCTGCCAAAGATCCCACATCAAAGATCCATCACCAAGGTACAACCTCAGGTTTATAAGTGTACACCTGTACTCCTCCTTATTCATGCAGTTATCCAATCAGCCAATCATGTGGCAGCAGTGCAGTGCAAAACAGTAATCAGATATGGGCCAAGCACTTCAGATGTTTGTATCAAACATCAGAGTGGGGGAAAAAATATTATCTCAATGACTTTCACCCTGATAATGGAGTAAGCGGTTGAAGATGGATGGATGGATGGACTTTCACCATGGCATGGCTGTTGATGCAAGATGGGCTGGTTCCCTGAGAAGTTCACACACAAGAGTTTACGCAGAATGGTGTGAAAAACAAAAAAACATCCAGTGAGCGGCAGTTCTGCCTGAAATACATTGAGTGGTCAGAGGAGACTGGTTCAAACTGACATGAAGTCTATAGTAACGATATAATCTCTCTTTACAACCATGGTGAATAGAAAAGCTTCTCAGAATGAGGCTACCACAGACCTCATAGGGTTCCACTCCTGTCAACCAAGTACAGCAATCTGAGACTGCAATGGACATGGGTTAAGTGAAACTGGACAGTTTGATTGAATCTTTGATTGAAAAATGTGATCTCAGTGACTTTGATTGTGCCATGGGTATGAATGCTAGACAGGTTTGTTTGAGAAATTGCTGATTTCCTGGGAGTATCATGCACATCAGTCTGTAGAGTTTACACAGGATGGTGCAAAAATAAAAAAAAACGTCCAGTGAGCAGCAGCTCGGTGAGTGGACACACTTTGTTGATGAGAGAGAGATCAGATTGTTTCACACTAACAGGAAAGCTACAGTGACTCAAATAAGCACTCTTATTAAACACTCTTATACAACTTTGGTGAGCTGAAAAACATCTCAGAATGCACAACATGTCAAACCTTGAGGTGGATGGACTACAACAAGAAGACCACATTAGGTTTAGGTTCCAGAGGCGACATTAGGCACAGGTTCACAAAAACTGTACAACTGAAGATTGGAAAAAGAACAAGCAATGTTTTTCCATTGTTCAGTTTCTGTCAACCTCTGATAATTGTAGCTTGAAGCCCGTGACCATTATCTACATGCTTTCATGCTTTGCTCTGCTGCACCATGATTTGCATGGGTGCAGGTGTTCCTATTAAAGATGCCAGTGATTGTTATTTGTAAATACACTACAAGAACATTGCTCTTATTCATTAACTCTTATTTTTCTACCTCTTTCCCTTCTAGCTGGTATATCAGGAGGTCTCCACTCCATTGTCTAACACACACTATCTTGGTTCTTACCTCGGAGCCATGTACTCAGCTGAGCAGAACTTTTAGCGCTTCCAAGCACAGGCCCTCGTTAGAAGCCGTTGTGATACCCCAGTCAAAAATCTCTTAATTTCTGGTATAAGCCCTTTGTGATGTAATGTTTCTATAGTTCGTAGTTATGCCTTGGAAAGGAATGGTGCACTTATATTTGTTGACCATGGCATTACAATTCAATTTACATGATCCTGTATACATGGAAAGTTACAATTGGTTACTGTAATAATATATTATATAATATATAGTATAATATATTCTCTGTCTTAGCATAGCAAAAAAGGAATAAAATATAACCAGTATCAAACTAATGAATGAATGAATGAGTAAATTAATTTATTAAATACATTAATTTTAGTAACCTCTCACATTAAACCTACTCTAAATGATTCTGTTATTGATGTTCAGATTACAGTCATTTTGACGCTGAAAACTTTAGGTCAGAAGTCAAAAAGCTTTATTAATGGTAAAATTACATCCTGCAATATATATATATATATATATATATATATATATATATATATATATATATATATATATATTACTACAGCATGCATTTACAGACTTAGCTGTGTAGAAGCCTATATTTACTTCAATTCATGCATGTAATATTGTAATGACAACCATTTTTAAATAAATAAATAAATGACATTACAATAAAAAATATATATATATAATAAAACTATTTGAAGGAAAACACTTCAATTTAATAATAATAATAAAAATCCTAAGACATTTCCACGTGAATGCAAATGTATACAACATGTCCATCCATCCTCTACCGCTTACTCCTTAGGGTCACAGGGAACCTGGAGCCTATCCCAGGAGGCATCGGGCACAGGGCGGGGTACACCCTGGACAGGGTGCAGGGAACAATCAAATGCACACTCACACACCCATTCATACACTACGGACACTTTAGACACACCAATCAGCCTACCATGCATGTCTTTGGACTGGGGGAGGAAACTGGAGTACCCGGAGGAAACCCCCGACACAAGGGGAGAACATGCAAACTCCGCACACACATGGCCCTGGCGGGACTCGAACCCCGGACTCTGGA
>JAFFST010046730.1:66696-77206 GCA_022414735.1 Noturus placidus
CCAAATCGTTGCATATATCTGTGAAATAATGCCCCTTTTACGAGGATTCAGCTTGAACACCTCTTCCCATACAGACTTTAGAGGTAAGGAGGGAAACTCAGTGAATAGGGATTAGACACAATGCCTAATTTGAAAGAAACGGAAAAGGTGAGACGGAGGCAGGCTGTATGACGAAGATAATTCAGAAAAATTCGCAAACACTTTGTTGATGAAAAGATCCTCAAAGCATTTCAGACCCTTCTGTTCCCAAAGAGAGAATGCGGAGTCTATAAAGGAGGGGGGAAAGAGGTGGTTATTACATATAGGTGCCCCGATTGAGGCTGAGATAGATTTAAAATGACGGTGAAACTGGTAGAAAATTATTAGGGAGGTACATACTATAGGATTATCTGTGTATTGTGAAAGGGCTACAGGAAGGGAGGAGAACACCAGAGCAGGGAGGGAGGTTGAAATACAAGACTGTGCTTCTAAGTGGCACCAGGGAAGAGAGGGGGCCTGCACCCAGAACACCAGTTTCTGAATGTTAGCCGCCCAATAATAATACATGAAATTGGGCAAAGAAAGGCCACCACTCAGTCGACTCCTCTGAAGTAAAAATTTGGAGACCCTGGGAGTTTTTCTTGCCCAGATGAAAGATGAGATTAATTTGTCTATATTCTTAAAGAAAGATTTGGGTAAAAACAAAGGGATGGATTGAAAGAGGTAGAGGAATTTTGGAAGAATGTTCATTTTTACAGTTCATTTTTACATCATCATTATTTCAAGCCTTTTTTACTCATAATCAATTGCCATGGTAGCACCCATATGGCGCAAGACCATATGTCACACATTGTATAGCATTCTTTGTCTGTCTTCAGTTGTGGTCTCTCTATATGTATCATATTCATGTTTTTGTCTAGCCTAACTGTTTCTTAGTCTTTGTGTTTCACCTCGTCACTGTAAATAAACATTTTCCTGTACTTGCTTCCACCTCTGCTACCACATTCTTGACATCAGTCCATTTAAAATCAAAATTCTTATATCATGCATTTTTTTTAAGTAAAACAGAAAATCTAAAGATGCTAGTTATCTGTATAAATAATTTATAAGTGAAAGAGTTAACAAAGAAAAAATGATAATTGATAGAATTAAATTTTCTTTAAGGAGATTTTTTATTGTTATTATTTAACATTTGTGGAAGGAGTCTCCAGTATCAGTGCTTTGTAACAATCAGAGGTAAAACCATGAATATTTATTTAATTTAATAGTTGATACAATGAAGTTTTCTTTAAGGAGATGTTGATTTAATATTTATGGAAGGAGTCTACAGTGTCAGCACTTTGTTAGGGTTGATACGTTTTCCACCACATTTTTATAACAAAGAACTTTGCTCTCAGTAACATGACATGCTGTTTAACTTTGTCTTTATTAACTTCAAGAGAGAAAAACAGAGAGGCAACTGTTCGGCGTATGGATTGTTTATTTTCTTGACCTTAACTGAATGATTCTATTATGAATTGCTATAGATGAAAAACTGTATCGAACTAATTACACACGTTGAATATAAATTATTCAAAGTTATACCTTTTTGTGTTGTTGTGTTTTTAAAAAAAAAAGATGATTAATTTGGCAGATACTTTTATCCAAAGCAACGTAGTGGGAGGAATAATATATATAATCCATTGTTACATTTCCACAGAGGACAACGGCCTAGGGTGAGTGCAAGAACAACAACAAATTAAATTACAGGTTGGTTGGATGATAGCAGTGATTGTTTATATGAGTAGGACAGGAGGTTGGAGGTAAGAACAGGACAACCATGAAACCAGGATAACAGGAAAACTCGTCTCTCCTAGGAGAGAGGACGTGGATGGTGACAAAAGAATAAACATAACAAGATAGGACTACATTAGGCTGTATTTAAAGCAGCTAACCTGACTGCCAAAACATCAAATGAAAACCAGCTAACTACACTAAGCTAAGCTAACAAGAAATACAAGGGGTGACTCCTGCCCTCTAACTTAATGTGTCTATATATTCAAATATAGGTGAAATCATTGAAAAGATTAAATCTGGTATTCATAACACATGTGTGATTAGTCTCTCTGGATAAGAAAGCCTGTAGTCTGGAGAAAAGCTGCTGCAAAGCTTGAAGCTCCACGTGACAGGAAAATACTGGAAAATGTAAGGCTCTTCTTTTTGCATGAGCAAATGGAAAGAATAAGATATGTCTAGGAGACAACAAGGGTTTAAAATTCAGCACATTTTTCAATCAAGATTTTCAGACCAACAGGGAAGAATGAGTGTATAGAAATAGTTATGATGTCATAAGTATTTACATACAGTACAGCACGTCTTAGCTGGCGATGCATGCTAAAGTGCCAGATGATAAAAGATAAGCAATTTCACGCTGAACTAAAACATGCAACATATAGTGTATCACTTTAAAGTTTGATCTTTTATTAGCTAATTAGAAGATTGTTTTCTTGAGTTACCAATTTATCTATGAGCTACTGGACTTCATGAGCATGCTGTTGGTTTAGGTTTTCTTTAAGGCCTCCTCTGTGGATGTCATGCAATAGTGGAGAAGTACTAGAGACTATGATTCCCATCAGCCACTACACCTAGTCACTTGTCTTATTTCACCTGTTTCACAATTTTGGCTCATTAGCAATGGGGTATATATATATATATATATATATATATATATATATATATATATATATATATATATACTCACGTTCGGTAGTGTTCGGTTTGGTTGTTTTGCATTGTTTGGTCTGTATCATGGTCTGCTTGCCCTTGGTTCCCTATTGGTACATTATTAAATATTTCACTTTAGTTATGCATTTGCATCTGTTGCTACATATAAATGTGATGGTGGATAGTAAAAATGTTGGAGAAATTGTTAAATAAGTATAAAGTAAAATTATTTCACTTTGCCAATGTTAAAATAAATAAAGATTGGTCATAGTTTTTCTTTCCAAGTTTTTTTCTTTAATTGTCATTTCTTTTTGGTGATGTATGTTGGACGGAAAGAATGTTATGTTGGGAAAAGTGTTTGCTCTCCCCAACCCCCCCACAGCAGACAGGTACAGGCAAAGCACTGAGTATAAAGTAACTCAGTCAGTTGAGATTAAAAGGCGAAGAATGAGTTTAAGTCTGACGGTCTCTACAGGGATCCCAAATGTAAAATTCCATGACTTTTCCTGACAAATCTTGAATTTCCATGGCCTGTTGTATGAAGAATGGTACAATGTCCTGTCTGGGTACTGGGCAGAAAAAAAAATCATATTTTTAGCTCATTAAATCTGTAAGGTCCATTTCTTGGTTAAGACATTTTCAGTGCAAAACTCTTTTCATTGCTTAAAAAGAACATGTACTTCTCATGAGTAGTCTTTACACCTCATAAACACAATGGTTCTAATAAACTTTGTGCAAAATATTCCTTTAATGGAGATAAAATCAATTCATTTTCAAGACACCATTTAAAGTACATTTTAACTCTGTGTCACATTCAGAAAATGAGAACATTGTTTTAAAAAATACATTTCTGATGTTTATTCAGTTTAGTGCTTTAGTGCTTCTGTCCTATCACAGAAGAATAAGTTTAGTCTCTTTTAGGATGGCACAACTGGGTATGGGGATGATGGGAATCGAGAACTTCATTAAAGGAAAACTTTTTCCATCTTAGAGCGCTTAACTTTTCATTCTGAACAAGCACCGGTCAAATTTAACCCATATTGAGTAAATGCCAAACAACCATGACACAAAATAGCTATAAAATGCATTCTACAGGGCCAAGCTACATTGTAAAATATACAGAAAGTATTTACCTTGGTAACTGTAAAGAAGCTGTAGAAAATGACAACTTCAGACAGGCCCAGCTTGTAACTTCTAACCACTTCTGGCATTCAATCTATTGTCCTCTATTGTTGATGGAGGGGCTTTTTGCTAATGTATATAGCTCATGTGATGTAATGAGTGACAATGTATGACTTAACATCATAACAAAGAGCTACACGCTAGGACAACCAACCAAAACGGTCATTTTTCTACCACTTTGCTTTGTTTGGGTCTTCAAACAGCAAAACATCCATTCTTCAGAGACTTGATCCTGTCCATCAACAGTGATTTGCAGTATGGTGCTATGCCAAAAATTGTCAAATTGGAGGATTTAGTCCCTACACATTAAAAGCTGCTGGCATAGCTGATGTCTTTGTAGATATGAATAATGGACGAAGGATCACATTATCAATATGAATGACAATTGCCTTCCAAAATATCTCGGTAATGGCATGTCATCATGTCTAAAGTAATGCCATGGTATTAGTTTAGAATTATTAGGTTTGAAGATATCAGTGATAATAGTTTCTAAAAAAGTAGGAAAGTGTGGCTCTCTCTTTGAGAATGAAGGTCGGGTGATGCAATCGCTGGCTGGTGTATTATATTAATAAAGAATCGATATAATTATATTTTGTTCTGTTACTAACATAGCCGGATATCTGAGGATTTACATTCATTCCAATTTCATAAAGCATAGACAATGCGTCTTAACCATACAGTCTATGGTCTTAACACACCATGTAAGAAACGATAATGGTATCTGGTGCTCTCACATTATTTCCATTATAAAAGCTGACATTTGATGGTATAACAGCAACACTAATTATACTGACTAGTAAATCTTCCCTGGGATTGCAGTAATATCTAAAGAAATGTTTAATGTTACATTTTAGACAGTTGCAGAGACTAAGCATTTTTCTAGTGTTCACTCTGACAATGCTGCGTAGAAACACACACGTTATGTGTGTGTGTGTGTGTGTGTGTGTGTGTGTGTGTGTGTGTGTGTGTGTGTGTGTGTGTACATATAACATTTTAGGTAATTTATTTGAAAAATTTATAAATGTGATTCCCCGATATTTCCTGACTTCGACCCCAAAATAATCAAATTCCATGACTGGAATAGACTTTATTAAATTTCCATGACCTGTGGGAACCCTGTGTCTAAATGATAATGCAACAGTGCATTATGGGAATTCAATCATTTAGCCACCATCAACTGCAACGCATAATGGAATGTAATGAGTATATATTAATGCGCTCATTCTAATACATTAGTTTCTATAGTAACAGCTAATTCACAGGGACTTGTACAGGGGATGATCAAATAATCGCAGCC
This sequence comes from Noturus placidus, assembly GCA_022414735.1. Classification (NCBI taxonomy): domain Eukaryota; kingdom Metazoa; phylum Chordata; class Actinopteri; order Siluriformes; family Ictaluridae; genus Noturus; species Noturus placidus. The sequence continues at coordinate 71,858 of JAFFST010046730.1, forward strand.
TAATAATAAACATATTAAACCAACATGCTTTTTTCCACAAAAGAAAATGTATAATCATAGATATGGTGATTTTTTTTTACTAAGGAGATGTTTATTTAATAGTGTTGTGTGGAGTCTCCAGTGTTAGCAATTTTGTAATGGGTAAAGCGGCGCCTTTATGTATTTCAACATGGGAAATTCTTACACTTTTCTCAGTAACATGACAAGCTCTGTCTTTATTTTGTTTTTTTTCTCCACAGGTATCATTCTCACTAAACTGCTGCTAGGTAGCAATCATTGTAACGTTGATTCCCAGAAGTCCACAATAAATTTGGACCTACTGTTTGGTATAGCGGTCAGATAAGATCCAACTGCCAGAAAAGAAAGTACGCAGATACACTTAGAATATACAGAGTTCCTTTATCAACTCTCGAGATCCTCAAGAGACTGGAATATTTCTTTATAGAGTTCATTTCTCTTTATTGGATCATTGTCCAACATGTGTATTTAATTTGACGATTCATATCCCCTGTTCAAAATGCTGATTTACAAAAAGAAATAACTACCATGAAATAATGTTTGAAAATGGAGGGCACAAAAAAACCTAAACAGGAAACCAGGAGAGACCAGATGTTGCTGCTTACATTGTTTCTAAGATTGAAATGTGGCATTTCTAGCCATTAATTAGTGTTTTGCCAGTTTATTATTAGCAACTTTAAGTTGGGAATATAAAGCAAACCCTTTGGTTCTGAATGTTACTTGCAGTCCATGTGTTTATCCAATCATCATTCTGTATTTTCTATTGCCCAATCATTACCCCCCCCCTCTCTCTCTCTCTCTCACTCTCTCTCTCTCTTTCTCTCTCTCTCAAACACACACACACACACACACACACACATTCCCTCTCTCTCTCTCTCTCTCTCTCTCTCTTTCTCTCTCTGACAGGGAATGCTGTTTGCATTTTTATATGCTCCCTTCTTATGCTGATGTGGCAGCCCTTGCAAAATTATGCTGTACTGTGTTTGCAAACATGAGAAAAAAAAATACAAACCCTTCCTTTCTGTGTCTGTCTGTCTGTAACTCCACCCGAGAGTGATGTGCTTTATACAACAGGCATTCAGTCTCGTGCGAAGAACTATTTTTTTCCAGTTAAATACTTACTGTGGGTCTGTGGGATCGTGTTGGAAATATTCACATGATGAACTCCAGAATTACATCAAACAAGAAGCAGGTTTTGGAGAACAGCTACAGAGATAATGCTTTATGTTTCACGTTTTCTCTCCGTCTTCATGACACTTTCTCAGCGCAACTGAACATAATGTGTAATGTAGAAAGCATAGGTATGGATTATTGCAAATATTTTGGTGGGTTTCTCTTAATGTGAATCTGAGAAAGTTCTCCTGCAGTGTAACAGAAACATGCACGCACAAAAGAACATCGCCTCTGGGCTGAGAATTTACCCAACTAAACATGGCCATCTGGCTTCAGCCAATCAGCTGGAAACATTTGCAGAGGCTCCAGTCACCATGTAATAGCATGCATGAGTTATAACATGGCTCCACCTCTCTCTATCTCTCTCTCTCTCTCTCTCTCTCTCTCTCTCTCTCTCTCTCTTTCTCTCTCTTTTCACTTTGGAGTCCATCTTGGAGCTCAGCTGAAAAAAGCACTAAAGCAAAAGCTTCTGAAACTACATCATCGTATGAAAAATACGTTATGATATTTTAGTGTATCAGTACAAAACATTGAAATTTTTTTTTAAGCATATCTGGTTGTCTTTAACACAAGCACACACGTCTTTTCTGCACACTTTTTCTTGTATCATCCTTGGTATTTCCTGCAATGATACAGACTTCTGCTTCCCATCTGGACAGACAATGTTCAGAGTGGAGTTGTAGATCAGTAAAACATGATGGCGTAGCACTTTAATTAATTACTGAGAACCAGTTGTAATGCGACCATGATTCAGGACTAACATTCTCAACATTATTCTCTATATTATTATCATATGCTGAATGTATACAGTATATAAAGAAGCTGAGCGACTGTTTAACAAAACATTTCACAGAGAGTCTGTCAGAACAAGAAAGAGATAAGATCATGATAAAGAACAGACAAACTACAAGGTTGAAATGACGAAATTGTAATATTGTATTTTTTTTCTTTTCACAAAACATGTTAAACCTGAACATTGTAAAGCATCAGTAACCCTTTTCCGTATAACAGAGTATAATGCATAAGATTGATCTTAAACCAAAGCCAATACATTCCACGTAGCCTTCTTTTTTTCTTCTTCTTCTTCTTTTTACTGAGTTCTCTCTGCAGATTGTGATAATCTGTTCCACCCATTCATGAGCATTTGGGCAGGGCTGTGGTTCCCTCTCTAACCAACAGAAGGCATCTCTAAACATGAGGAACTGCACTTTTGACTGTAAACTTCTGCCATTTTTTTTCTCTAGTAAAGAGGCTTTTTAGTGCTTTATTTTATTTAGCAAGTCTCCTCAGACCAGAGCTGCTGTGTGTTTAGAAATCCAGATCTGATGCAGAAATCCTGTTAAAACAACAAAAAATTTCAGGACAAAACAAAAATAAAATAATTAAATCTACTTAAATTGTAAATAATTAAAAGATACAATGTTAAACATATGTGTTTGTAAAATATCCGTAGCTTATCACAAATATTTTTATTTGTAATATTTTACATATATATATATATATATATATATATATATATATATATATATATATATATATATATATATATAACATTTTATATTAAAACGTCAAGAAATTAATTCAATTATAATGCTATTTTGTTTTAAGCCTATTCCACAGGTTCCTAGTTCCAAATCTGTATGAGCTGCTGATGAAAAGTGTGGTTTAGTTTAACTGCAGGTCCTCCATAGGACGTCTCGCCTACTGTGGGGTCCTGATTACTTACCAATTTAAGCAGGCATGTTTATAGACTACTTTCTCCAGGGGTTACAGGTAGCCTGAGGGAAATGAACCACATATTCAAGATATAATGTTTACAGTAACTCTGCTTAAATTGAATTTTTTTAACTTTATTATTATTATTATTATTATTATTATTATTATTATTATTATTATTATTATTATTATTATTATTGTTATTGTTATTATTATTATTATTATATTACTGTGCTATAGAATATAATACAATTTACAATGTTTTTACAATGGGTCATAACAAGGACATGTTTTTACTTTATTTTCCCAAACGTCTTCACATATTTGAAGTTAGTAGTGGTCCTGGATTACTGAAATGCTTGCCTTTTCTTCACAGACAATTGGCTTAAGTAATAACTACAGGCGCTTTCACAACACTGTACATCCTACATAATTATTTACATACATGCTTGCTGTGGGGTTTCTCTAATGCACACAGCTTGTCCTATACTTCCCATTCATTTAAGTTCAAACTTCTGTGTAATTGTCTTTAGCATTATGGACTTTATAGCCAATTTCACGTCTATAATGATAGTGGTAACATGAGGGACCAGGAATCCATTCACTTTGGCTTATCCAAAGTCACTTGCAAGTGAGCGACTCAAATCCATGCACCCTCAAGTGTGGGGTCTAAGGCCTCTCTTGAAATCCTAAGACTTCTGGTCATTAACACAGTGCCTCACTAAATCGAACGCATTGTCATATAGCAATTGTCCATCCATCCATCCATCCATCCATCCATCCATCCATCCATCCATCCATCCATCTTCTATACTGCTTTATCCTTTTCAGGGTCATGGGAAACCTGGAGCCTATCCAAGATTCCCTATCGGGTACAAGGCGAGGTACACCCTGGACAGGGTGCCAATCCAACACAGGGCACAATCTCACACACACTCATTCATACACTACAGACATTTTGGACATGCCAATCAGCCTACCCTGCATGTCTTTGGGCTGGGGAAGGAAACCAGAGTACCCAGAGGAAATTCCCACAGCACGGGGAGAGCATGCAAACTCCACACACATGACCACGGTAGGAATCAAACCCTCAACCCTGGAGGTGTGAGGCGAACATGCTAACCACTAAGCCACCATATGCCCTCTTATAGCAATTGTATTGATCTTAAATATTATATTCTGTTAAAAAAAAAAAAAAAAACTTGTATAGTTATTTTTTTTTAAAGGTGTTCTTGTCAAATGCAATTTTCCCCCTATATGGTTGGGTTTATGTGTACATTCTTCCAAAGCCTTGCAAAGCACATAAAGTGAGTTCGTATGCAGGAATTTTCATAATTGCATATAATTCCTATCTGAGTAGCTATTTAAGCTTTTTTTTGTCTGTTTAATTATTTATTTAATTATTATTATTATTATTATTATTATTATTATTATTATTATTATTATTATTATTATTATTATTACAAACAATCATATTACTTTAAAATCAACCAAAAAGAAGAAGAAGAAGCAGAAGAAGAAGAAGAAGAAGAAGACATATAAACTTGTGACACATTTGCAATAAACAATTAAAAAAGATTAATAAAAGACGAAGAAGAAGCCTTTGTTTGTCACATATTCGTTCTAGAACGGTGAAATACTTCTTTTTGCATATCTCAGCTTGTTACGAAGCTGGGTTCATCGCACAGGGTCAGCTATGATAAGATACCCCTGGAACAGATAAGGTAACAGCTTGGTCGTGCTGGGGCTTGTACCCCCCAACCTTCTGATCAATAACCCAGAGCTGTAAACGTTGAGCCATCAATTCCCTGATTATAACAATAAAAAAACTTTTCATTTGACGCAACCCGATAGTTTAGAAATTTAAAGCAAAAATTTACTCTCAAGTGATTTACCACATATCATAATGACAATAATTTGTTACCAAGATTCCGTGTGTAATTGATGCGTAATTATGTTATAAACAAATGTAGTACCAAAACTGAGTGAATAAATGAATTCTGTTTTAATTGAACCATGGTTTACATGCATCCACACTTCAAGCACATTTATGCTATCAAAAGTGTTTCATTCAAGTGGCTAAAGTAGCAGATTTAGTTCCATTTGACTTCTCCATAGACAGTGTTCATGCTAGTTATATCATGCTGGAGCATCTGCTTTAGTCACCATGTTTTAACAGCCCCAAGTGATCAGTCTGTCAATACAGCTTGAAGAAAAGTGGCCTGCTAAAGACATTTGGCAGAAAATACATACGCTTCAAGCTCAGAAGATGGTGAGGCTGTGATTTGTGTTCCACAGAGGTGTATTAGGGTTAATTTCTGATGCTGATAAACTAATCCTGGCAAATTATATTAGCAAAACAGGTGTGGCAATAATCAGGCCTGGGTGTGGCTAGAGAAATTGAACTCAGGTGTGGACAACCACAGTTATAGTAAGGGGGGC
>JAFFST010046730.1:101597-127178 GCA_022414735.1 Noturus placidus
ATATATATATATATATATATATATATATATATATATAAAGAAAACAAAGAAAATATGTTTGGAGAAATGTGTTTGGGTCAAAACAACGGCTGAATGTTATGTTGTGTTGAGCGCGTGCCCTTACAAGTTTGCTGTAGCTGGCATCTCTAACTGTTGCCCCACTTAAGAAAATTTTTTTTTTTTAACAAACGGAAATTCATTGCTGTTCATTGACCGTGAGACAGATGTGGAACATCTGGACAGCCCTTTTTTTTGAGTTTTAAGCTCACTCAAACAAAGTGCTAAACTACTCTGTGCAAAATGAAATAACATAAACGAATGAATACAAAACAAAATAAAAATCAGTGATGTCTGTTGTGTAATTTCCAGAGACAAGTTAATAGGCTTTATTAGATGATGTAGTTTGGGCGTTGAATTCAGTTATGTGTAATGTGAGGCAATGGCGGCACCATGTGGCTTCTTTGTGTATTGCAGGAAAGCATTTTTTCTGGGGGCGTGGTGCAGGCTATGAGTAGGATACGCCCACAGTTTTTTTTCGCCAAAGATATATATATATATATATATATATATATATATATATATATATATATATATATATATATATATATTCCTGAAGTAGACCTCGGATTGTTCTCTGAATCATTCTAATGAAAGTTGCTGCTGTGAACTTTATTCTAATGTGAATTAGCTCGGTCATTACATGACATTAATCAAAATTAATTAAAAGTACAGCACTGATTTATTGCAGTTTAATTGAAAAAGCAATTGTTCAAACAGCCAACACACACACACACATATATATGGTACAGGCACTGTATTAAGTTTTGTCTCTTCTGAAGCATTCAACATTTCAATGTCTGCAGAGTTATCTTGCATGACTGGTCATTATTGGGGGGGGGGGGGGCAGTTAATGTTTGTGAAAATTAATAATTAAGTAAATATGATTAACTGTATATTTGTATAGAATGACATCTGGTCTTTATGGATTAATAGATTAACATATAAACATGATGACTACCAAGAAAAAGTCAGATCCTCATCTATTATCCCATGTTATATAAGCTATATAAATCTAGTTCTGTGAGCAAACAAAGCACATAACTAAACCGCCTTCTTCCATCTGCTCCAGCTGAAATGGACTTCATAACACCAGGAATTAGTGAGGAACCTAATAAAATGCTCATAACTCACGTGTTCCTCTTGGTCTTTCATTCTCAGGCTTTTACAATAGCTGCACATTAGACGGCCAGTCGTACAATGACAAGGACGTATGGAAACCTGAGCCATGCCGGATTTGCGTCTGCGACAGCGGAACTGTCATGTGCGACGAGGTGATCTGCGAGGACATAACCGACTGCGCCAACCCAGAAATCCCCGATGGCGAATGCTGCCCTATTTGCATCGACGGTATATTTGCCACATCACCACTCACTCACTCTCAGGCGTGCTAGTTTTATGTCGCCCTCTAGCAGACTTTCTTTACATGAGCTGGGAAATCTTAAAACCAAGTGATGTGTCTCTTCTCTGATGGCCATCCTGCTGAAGGGTGCACAATCTGGGAGGGCGCTACTGTGGATCACACTGGATTAAGATTACTTTTGGAATGATCAGTATTTGGCAGTTACGAAATATAGATTTTGTGAAAGGGAACACAGTGGAACACATTTATTCATGATCAAGGAGTGTTTCATCTGTTAGCTTGGGCCAATGAATATATATATATATATATATATATATATATATATAATGATAGAGAATATGTGTCAAAAACCATCAAACCGTGATTATAGACCGTCAAAAACACTAATTTTGATTTGTATTTCATTTCCCAGGTACAGAAACACCAACCACTGATAGCCCTGGGGTCAGTAACAATAACAGCTTACACTTAACATATCCCTTAGCCATATATACTTAATATATTTGTATAAAATTTACAGATTTTTCATATGCAAGTAATGGAATAGTGTACAAGAGATACACACAAAAAATCACATCCACTTGAAGTTTAAAATAAAAAAATATATTCTTTCTAAAAGGCATATATATTTCATATTGTTTCTAAAAATTATATTTTTGAGGTATAATTATATAAATATATGTATGTATTTTTAGGCTTATGGACCCAATGGTGATCGTGGACCTAAGGGAGATCCGGTAAGCGCCATGTTTATCTTCCTGTCTTCCGTTTGATATCGTTGTGTGTTGCTTTAGGCTCGAGGTTATGTTGACCAGCCATGTTGGCATTGTTACTTTACTTTGCTTGTATAATATTTTTTTAGGTTCTAATTCAAAACATTATTATATATTGATAAAGTCTATCCAAACACATTTTGGAGACATGTGAAACATTTTATAGAACAAGAAACACTGAATCAGTTTATAGAAATCATATAGAATCTTTATGGAAACATGTTATTGTAGGTTATACAGTTATTTTAAGTGAAGGAATTATACCGGTCCTCTGCTGCCAAAATAATGGCTACTTTTGTAACCTTAAGACCTTATGTCCTGTGTGAACTTTGACTTCTGCGACATTGAATTAGATGTAAATTTGACATGTGACCTGAACATTATTTATATAATTTTATGTAATTCTCTATTACTAGCTCTTTAATTTATTCTATTAATAAAATAACTTATTTAATAATTTATGTCATTCCCCAAATGGATCAATATATGTACATTACTTTTGAAAAATGTTGTATGATCTGTTTCTATGTCCTACAATTGCACTGTAAGATGTGGTCTAACTGTTACTAAGCATTTTATATATTTTATATATTTCTAATATAAAGGGTCCCGTTGGACGTCCCGGTAATGATGGCATTCCCGGAGAGCCTGGACTTCCTGGACCTCCCGGCCACCCTGGACCCCCTGGTCTTGGTGGAGTGAGTACATCACTTTATACATTTTTCACAGATAATGCTGTGAAAAGCAGACCCATGCATGTTTAAGACATGGTCAGTTCAATGTCCTTATATCATAAGGGCTCCAACACAACTACAAAATCCTAACTGTCATTACTTTGTAATGTACATTTTACATTGTACGGTGGACTACAGCATCTGGTTAGCTGGGAAAATTGTGTTTATACAGTATGGGTTAGTGGGAATCAGATGTGGCAATTTAGAATCTCTAACACATAAATTAAAAGTAATTTAAAGGAAAATGTATCTTGCCAGTTTTAAATGACAGGTTTTGCACCTGAGTCTGAGTTTATATTGAATTATCCACCAGAGATACCAGTAATTATGGTACTCTGTACCATACTCTGTAAATCAGCACCACTAAGATGGAGAGCAGCTTCAACTCTGAGCACTATATATACACAACATGAACAGTGTGTGAAGAAACGCCAACTAGAGAAAATATGTGAATATTAAAAGTATATAAAGAATAGTAATGCACCAAACTGTGAGGGAGAAATATTTTTTTTTATCTAAATGCTAATCTGTGATCTAAACCAAAGTAATGGGACACAGAGAGACTTGTTGAAGGTGTAATGGATGGATTATTATAGCGTTTAACCTATAACTTCTGCTCGTTTTACAGTACAACTTGCCCCAGCTGTCTTATGGAAGTGAGAAATCCAGCGGCCTAGCTGCTGGTCCTGGACCTGCAGTATGACAATTTTATTATTCTCTTCTCTTCCCTTCTCTTCTCTTCTCTTCTCTTCTCTTCTCTTCTCTTCTCTTATCTTCTCTTCTTCTCTTCTCTTCTTCTCTTCTCTTCTTCTCTTCTCTTTTATTCTTCTCTTCTCTCTTCTCCTCTCCTGTGCTCTCCTCTTCTCTTCTTTCCTCTCCTCTTCTCTTTGATATGTTGTAATCAGTAATAATGATTCCAAACATCTCATGTTGACTGTGATACCTGGTAGATGTATATAAATATAGATGTAACCTGTTATGCTATAGAATTATGCATGAACACATGTGAAGACAATGTGTTTTTCGAAAATTTCATACTAATAAATGCAGTACACACCTAACTGTCTCTCATTCTCTGTCTCTTCTTCAGGGCCCAATGGGACCCCGTGGATCTCCTGGACCTGCTGGTTCGCCTGTAAGTTTCTTCAGTGTCTAGGAGAAATCTATATAGTTTTATGTCCAAATCAGTTCAATCTTAAAATGTGCACCATTATTACCAAGAACACATTTGCAGCCAGTAGAGTGTTGTCATTGACATTTTTTTTCTCCTCATTTTCCCCTCACATTTTCTTAGGGTCCTCAAGGATTCACTGGCCCTCCAGGTGAACCTGGCGAGCCTGGCTCTACTGTGAGTATTTACTTCCTGCAACACTCTCACTTTCTTGCTCTGTAGATGTTACTTCCTTTCCAAAAACAGTGGAACATTTCTGTTAGAAACAGATTTGTGATCACAAATTTATATATATATATATATATATATCATACTTCTATTGATTTATTGTCTTCAGGGTCCCATGGGTCCTCGTGGTTCCATTGGTCCTCCTGGAAAAAACGGAGATGATGTGAGTCCATATTGAATTTCAATCTTATTGAAAAGTGCTATTCAATCTGAGTTTACTATCCAGCTAATAGTTTTTAGGATTTTTTAAAACAAATATAAGCTTTTATTCGGTTCATATTCAGGAAAACGTTTTTGGTGGAAATATCATTCCTCGTATGATTTAGATTTTTGTTTAATATTCCACTGAAATATTAACATATACAGCAGGTTGCTAAGACAATATTTATTCCTGTCACACTCACACTGATGTATTGAAATAATAATAATAATAATAATAATAATAATAATAATAATAATAATAATAATTCAGAAATATGTTTGTATTATTATATATGGATGTTATTGTGTATTATATTGTATTATAATTTGATGTATTATATGTGCACACACTTTCATGAAAGTGTAAAACTTTACATAAAAAAAATACATGAAAGTCTAAACCTTTTCTCACTTTGTTAGGGTGAGGCTGGCAAACCTGGTCGCCCCGGTGAGCGTGGAGCTGCTGGTGCTCAGGTCTGTATTGGTTCTGTATGTTGTAATAAATGATCATTTTAAAGGAGACAAGTAGCTTGATTTTTAAGGAAAATTAACCATTTAGAGCATTTAGTTCATATTAACAGAAGTCTCATCCCTCTCTCTCTCTCTCTCTCTCTCTCTCTCTCTCCCTCACACACACACACAACACACACCCAGGGAGGTCGTGGTTTCCCTGGAACCCCTGGACTTCCCGGCATCAAGGGACACAGAGTGAGTATGACCCCGTGAAGTCAAATCAAACCCCTGTCGATTGACCTCTAAATCCCTAAACTCTCTGTGACCTCATTCTATCTATCCATTTATGTATCTTTAGGGTTTCCCTGGTCTAGATGGAGCTAAGGGAGATTCTGGCCCTGCTGGACCTAAGGTATGATTTTCCCTTTAAACTTTGTGTATATTTTCGACATAGATATAATATTTTATAATGAATTGCTTTAAGTAACTGTTTGATCTTAGTTGTATTTCTTTCTATAGGGAGAGAATGGTTCACCTGGTGAGAATGGTGTTGCTGGTGTTATGGTGAGTTTATTAGTTAATTTTGTTTTTTAGTCTGTCAAATCAATCTGCTAGGAAGAAATACGTACCAGTTTCATTAAAAGACTAAAAGGTTTTTATTTTTATTTTAATTTTCTAGGGCCCTCGTGGTCTGCCTGGTGAGAGAGGCCGCCCTGGACCTTCTGGACCTTCTGTAAGTGCCTTGGTCACTCTGAGCCATTTCCACCTTTCTTTAATTTACATTATAGATTGCAAAAAATGACCTGAATTACATTATGAAAAAAACCTCATCCATAGTGCATTGTATCACTTAAACTGTGTCATTTCAAAATATTGAAAGGTAATACTAGTTATGTTATGTACATAATCAAAAATGATATAAATAATAGGGAAAGAGAAGACCATATTAAACCCAAATCTTGAGTTGATATTTTACTAATGCAGTTGTAACTTGAATAGATTTATAATGAATGCTCAGTATGTTAGTGTACTTTATGTATTAAATTATTCCTAAAATCAAGTGGACATACATTTTGTTATCATTGTTAGCATACATTTTGTCAACACATTATACTAAAATAGGACATTTTATATACATTAAAAAATATACATTCTATAATTTTTTATATACATTTCTGACAAATTAACAATTATTTTCGGTCATATTTTCTTGCTGTAGGGTGCTCGTGGTAACGATGGAAACTCTGGCCCAGCTGGATCTCCTGTACGTATTACCTGTACTTTTATTAAATACAACAGCATTACTGAATAATGAACACTGTCTTATGAGTTTTAGTAGTGGCATAGCTGGCATGAAGAATAGAAAAGAACGATTTATCCACTGTGCTTTACCAGACAGATTTGAAGCTTTGGGTGGAAGTTGAATGTAGAGAGGCAAAGGGAAATTTTGTAACTTTTTCTTGTCTTTGATTTTCTCTTTCAGGGACCCACTGGCCCTTCTGGTCCTCCTGGATTCCCTGGTGGTGCTGGAGCTAAGGTAGGCCTTAAGCCAATCCACACACACACACACACACACACACACACACACACACACACACACACACACACACACACACACACACTTCATGCTGTAGGAAATTGAAATCTTCATAGTTTCATTTGGCTACAAGTTTTATCCAAATTTAGGAAGGAACTAAACAGTTGAGGGCTTTTAGGGCCCAACAGTGGCAGTACTGCTGTTTTCAAATTTTTAGCCCAAAGCCTTAACCACTGATCCAGCAGTGCCCTCTCAACAGCATCTAGATTAACTCATAACCCCCCTGCAGGGAGAGACTGGCCCCGCTGGAGGCCGTGGGTCAGAGGGACCTCAGGGAGCCCGTGGTGAGCCTGGTAACTCTGGACCTGCTGGAGCTGCTGGACCCCCAGTGAGTCAATAAGGTTTTTCTTATTATAATTATATTGTATAATAATACTTAACAGATTTAAATCTGAACTTAACTCTTCTATTTCTCTGTACAGGGTCCTCCTGGTAACGATGGTAGTGCTGGTGCAAAGGGTTCTCCTGTAAGTTATTTGTTTTGTCTTTTACAGCAAACATATATTTTGGTATGAACACTGATTAAACATTATTATACATGCTTTGAAATAAGTTAGAAGATTTTGAAACCATATTTACAGCAATGCTAGGAAAATGAGTAGACTGCATTTTGAAAATTATTTGTTCTATGTCATTTTATGTCATTAGACAGTTATCGTAGAATAAGGATTTATCAAGAATATTTCATAAGTCACTGAATATTCTTTTCTCATTTCTCTGAACATGTGTAGGGTGCTGCTGGTATTACTGGTGCTCCTGGTTTCCCCGGTACCCGTGGACCTGCTGGACCCGCTGGAGGTGCTGGTGCTGTTGGACCTAAGGGTGTTAATGTATGAACATGTAGACTTTTATCTGTTACTTGTGTAGTTTACCAAAACCGAAAGCCACCATGATTTTTTTTTCTTTTCACATATATTTATCACCACATTAGAGAAGGTGAATAAGTTCTGAATGTAATTTTTTTTGACAATCAAAGGGTGATGCTGGTGCCAATGGACCCAAAGGAGAGCCTGGTCCTAAGGGAGAGCCTGTGAGTATGCTTAATGTTCACAATGCTTAATGTACATGAAATCTGATGGTGTCTGGAATTGTTGATCTGATTCTCTTTGCCTTTATTCTTTTTGTCTGTCTTGTATACAGGGACCTGCTGGACCTCAGGGTCTTTCTGGACCTCCTGGTGATGAGGGAAAGAGAGGAGCCCGTGGTGAGCCTGGCGGCAGTGGACCCGTTGGACCTCCTGGAGCTCGTGTAAGTTTAACATATAAAATTATTTATTTATGTTATAGAAATAATCAGGACTTGTGACAGAATCACAAAGGGAATGCAAAGTATCTCTGTGTAAATCAAGGCTAGTGCAGTCCTAATAACATACATTATGAAGCCACTGTATCTGTTCTAAATTAACATAACTTGGAGAACATCAACTTGTCCATGTTGACTACTGATAAAACCTCAGCTTATTAGGACATGTCACAGAGAATAATCATTACCCTTTGACCTGTGTATCAAAATCTCAATTGACCTACAGAACGCACCACAGTGTTACAACAAGCCTATTTTGTAACTAAATCATATATAATTTGTTACATAAACTTATATAACTTATATAACTTTACATAAAGAGCCTTCAATCTGAAATATTTTATCTATCCTAATTTAAACTATTGTTTCAAAATTAATGCATATCCAAAAATAGAAACAGAGTGTAAAAGATGTGAAGATGTACTGAATGTTCTACAGCAAAAAGTTCTTTTGCATACACAATTTTCTTCTTCCTTTCATTCATACCTTCTTTATTATTATTCATTTTTGTTAATCTTTAAGTGCATCTCTTCAAACAGGGTGCCCCTGGCAACCGTGGTTTACCTGGTACTGAAGGTGGACCAGGTCCCAAGGCAAGTTTTTCAAACACACGATTCACCATTTATTTATCAGTCATGTATCAAAATATAAGTGAAACTCATCATTCCTGCACCGTGATACAGAAGAAATGTGCTGAAGGCATACTACTGCTACACTAAGCCAATTCAGTTTCTGAAAGGATATGGTTTATGATATGAAACATGAAATGCCTGCATGGTCCAAAAAATAATTTCAGCACATCTGGAATGTTCAGGATTATTGGAGTTAGTGGTCATAGTTGTTCTTAGAACTTCTCATGACATTTAAAATCTTCTAAAATCATTACATTGTTCATTACAATTACATATTTCTTACAAAGGTTTGGGTAGTTCTGTAGAGCTGTCCATGGTGCTGGATCAGAGAAGTCAGAGCATTACACATCGGTCAAGAGAGTATAAAGATGGATGTCTATAAGTTGTATGTATTTTCTTGCATTATAGGGTGCCCCTGGTGAGCTTGGCTCTAACGGACCTGCTGGACCTCAGGGAGCAACTGGAGAATCTGGCCGACCTGGAGAGCCTGGACTGCCTGGATCCAAGGCAAGACTCTTGTCCTTTTTTCCATCTTGGTGATTATTTCCACATTTCTAGTCTTACTTTACTGTCCCATGTCTCCTATTTAGGGTGTGAGTGGTTCCCCTGGTTCCCCTGGACCTGATGGCAAAGCTGGACCTGCTGTAAGTCATGTTTATGACCACAGATTAGTATAATACAGTTCAATGAGTTAAAATATACATCATTTTGCTATAGCATTATGGTACACATGTAAGGAAATATTAATTATCTGTCATATAGGACATTTGGCAATATTTTAAACCTTGCCCACACTTGCTGCTGGGTTGTTTTCAAAGGAATTTAGCATGGGTTATTCTTTTACAGGGTGCTTCTGGTCAGGACGGTGCCTCTGGACCTCCCGGATCTGCTGGATCTCGTGGTGCCCCTGGTGTGATGGGATTCCCTGGACCTAAGGGAGCTGATGTACGGAAAGGGAAAACAAGCATCACCAAACAATCACCTTCATATTTCTTGTTTAATATTAGAGATTAAAATTAGTAAATTGCATTCTGGATACTCACTGAGTTATGTTTCATTTGTAGTTATTTGTGACTTGAATTGATGTTATACCGCAAAAAAAAGAGGAAAAAACCTTGAGAATTAAGTACGATCCTGTCCTCTTGTAGGGTGAGTCTGGTAAGACTGGCGAGAGAGGTGTTGAAGGACCCGTTGGATCTGTGGTGAGTACTCTTTCCTAAAGTAGTTGTTTATTTATTTAAAAAAAAAAAGTATATTTTGTATTTGAAGAATTCTTAAGATTTTACTCACGTAGACAGCCTTCCACACTATTTGACATTTTGTAGTCATTATAAACTTGAGTGATTTTGAATAATCTTTTATAGGGTGCCCCTGGTAAAGATGGTGATGTTGGTGCTCCTGGACCTTCTGGACCTGCTGTATGTTGTTTATAGGGACAATAAAAACAAAACAAAATAACAAATGTGAATTATTTATATTGTATTTTGTTTTCATAAATTTAACACATTAGAGTTGAATGCATAATACAGCTCTATACTGATTATTTGGAATGTTTCCTGTAACAGGGACCTGCTGGAGATAAAGGAGAACAAGGACCCGCTGGACCACCAGGATTCCAGGTAGCTGTTAACCTGCATACCAAAACAAGTTGTCTTGTCTTAGTTTCATTAGTGAAACATTTTTTTATATAAGTCTTTTAAGCCAATCAATTACAAACACGGCACCATCAATCATTTCTATGCTTTTATTCTCTTGACAGGGTCTTCCTGGAGCTCAGGGTGCAACTGGTGAGACTGGCAAGTCTGGTGAGCAGGTGAGTGCCAGCACATTGTGGTGGAAATGTTTTATCCATCACTTTTAGTAAGGTTCTGCCCCTTTTTATGTTACTTGTGTTTGTATAAGTATATGCCTAACAATGGCATTTTGGGGCCAAGCAGGGAATATCTTGCATTATGATAATAAGTTCTTGGTGAGTATTAATTGTTAATTCTGTATGTTTCTCTGATTAGGGTTTGCCTGGTGAGGCTGGAGTTCCTGGACCTTCTGGTCCCCGAGTAAGTATCACTGTGATGACTTCTTCAAAATCTCTGCTTAATTTCCCCAGCTATTATTGCTAAGACTGTGTTATTATTCTACCTGTATTTGCTGTTATATAACTAAAATGTGAATCCTTTCCCCTCAGGGTGATAGAGGTCTTCCTGGTGAGCGTGGTGCCACAGGCCCTGCTGGCCCCACTGGCGCTCGTGGCTCTCCCGGATCCGCTGGTAACGACGGTGCTAGGGTAGGTTTTGAATGGCTTACAGTATCATGAGAAAGAAGAATAAAGTCTGCATACATCTGTGTAAGAATATATATGTGTGTGTTTTAGGGAGAGCCTGGTGTTGCTGGAACTCCTGGTGGTGTGGGTCCTGCTGGTCCACAGGGAATGCCCGGAGAGCGCGGCTCTAGTGGACTACCTGGTGCAAGAGGAGAAAGAGTGAGCACTGAATATCACTTTTTCCTATTAAACCCACTTTGAACATCTATACCAAGATTTTACCCTCTCTGACCGCTTTATGAACATGTTAAGCCTAGCCTTGAGCTAAAAAGCTTTTTAATTGGAATGGACAGCTATCTTAGAATTTAATCCATGACAAGGATAGACACTGTGTCTCAAATTCCAGCCCAGTCAGTTCAGAGTAGTGCCTGTTATATTCTGTTATATTTTATGAAAAAATTGGATAGAAGCTTATTTTTAAAATAAGCTTCTATCCAATTTTTTCATAAAAAAATTGTCAGTAGTTTTTTTTTTTTTTAAAGCTGTGATGTTGCCATGATGAGTAGCTCTTAACTATTTTTTATTTGCTGATGATACTTATTTATGTCAAAAATAATTGTTGGTTGTGATTACTTCTATAACTTTGAAAAGATGAAAGATTTGCTGAAAAAATTTAATTCTTAATAATTGTAGCAGAATGTTGCCCAGGAAAACTGTAACAATAATTAATATTTATTTCACTTGAGCTTTAGGAACGGTGTGTGATGATGTCTTTACTTATGCTATCTTCCATTGATAGGGTGATGGTGGACCTAAGGGCCCTGATGGTGCTCCTGGTAAGGATGGTGGGCGTGGTTTGACTGGTGCTGTCGGTGCCCCTGGACCTAATGGTCTTGCTGGAGAAAAGGTTACCAAAGCTGCATTGTTTTGTTGTTGTTGTTGTTGTTGTTGTGTTGTAGCTAAAGGCATGTCAGTTAGAAGACATTGCATGTACATTATGGTTATTTGATTATGAGAATTTGATTGTAGATGTTCTCACTTAACCATCAAGGTTATGAAACCTATTCCATCCCGTTTTATTTTTTAGGACATTCTTTAAAAGCACATTATACAAACAGATAGTTTCCGTTCTAAAATCTGATGCATTCCTCGATACATGCACAACTGTGACCGAATCACAATAATATAGTTCAGCATTAATTCACCATTTTTTTTTATTTTCTGCTCAAAGAATATCCGAATCTTTGATTATGTTGCTTAACAGCAAAAGCTTTCTGTTCACAGATTAAACTGCATGGCAAAAAGATTGTTAATTCCAAATGGTAGTAATAATAAATTTAATCATCAATTAATTGAACACTATATTTTATTGTATCTTTTGTCACTCTTGAGTGGCTTATTGCTTTAGTGTAGAATCTTCATGATAACTTAGCAGCACAGTTTATGAAAACACAGATTCTTGAAGATTGACGATTGAAGATTTACAGTCCAATCATCTTCCTAATATTTTGTAGCCATTTTAAATCTGCTATTTTGACCAGACAGAACATGATAATTTTGCGTGTAGGGTTTGTGTGTGTGTGTGTGTGTGTGTGTGTGTGTGTGTGTGTGTGTGTGTTTGTGTGTTTGTGTGTGTGTGTGTTGGAACATGTGCTGTGTCATTAACATACATTTCCTGTTATGCTACAGGGTGAAACTGGACCTGTAGGACCTCCTGGAGCTACTGGACCTCGTGGTGGACCTGTGAGTGATTCATTATTATTCCACAAATACCACTCACATCAGCATGTTTCCAATAATATGCAAAAACTAACACATGAGGGAAAACATGGGAATATCTTGAATAAAAGGGTGGAGAAACATAATGAATGCAGATGTTTTTAACATCCTACCATGCTCTGTAAGCCTAGCTGACCTTGATTTTAGACCGAGATGCAAATCCAGTTCATTATTAGGATTATTATGAATGCAGGAGCTTTATTCATGAAGACTAGCTCATGAATGTTTCAGTAGGGACAGTGACTTATGTGACATTGGGCTTCAGTAATTAGAACTGGAAATAGTGGATGCTATATGGTTGAAAGTATGTGGACACCTGACCATTATACCCATATGTGATTGTTAAACATCCCCTTCCAGATCTAGTCCCCTCATTGCTGTTATAATAACCGCCATTCTTCTGGGAAGACTTTTGATTAGATTTTGGAGTGTTGCAGTGGAGATTTGTGTTCATTCAGCCACAAGACCATTAGTAAGGTCAGGCACTGATGTTAGGGGAGGAGGCCTGGGGTGCATTCGGCGTTCCAGTTCATCCCAGAGGTGTTCAGGGGGGTTGAGGTCATGACTCAGAGCAGGACACTCGAGTTCTTTCACTCCAAACCTGGTAAATCATATAATTGTAATGCAGAAACAGGTCTGGGTCTTGTAGTTCCAGTGAAAGGAAATTGTAATGCTACAGCATACAAAGACAATCTGTACAATTGTGTGCATACAACCATGTGGCAACAGCTTGGGG
Organism: Noturus placidus; assembly: GCA_022414735.1. Classification (NCBI taxonomy): domain Eukaryota; kingdom Metazoa; phylum Chordata; class Actinopteri; order Siluriformes; family Ictaluridae; genus Noturus; species Noturus placidus. The sequence goes on from JAFFST010046730.1 coordinate 114,881, forward strand.
AAAAACCACATATTGGTGTAATGGTCAGGTGTAAGTAAACAGGTAAGTTAGTAAATTTTATTTATATAGCACATTTAACACAGCAAAGCTAACAAAAGTTCTGAACAGAGTAAAATAAAGTAAAATAGAACACAGAATAAAGCCAAATAAAGACAGACAAGACTAAGACAGTACCCTTGATTCCAATGAAAAGCTCTAAGTGCCAAATAAGTTTGTTATGATCTACAGTATTAAAAGCAGCTGTAAGATCTACTAGCATCATCGCAGTATTTTTAGCAGCATCCACTGTCAGTAAAATGTCATTTGACACTTTTAGCAATTCAGATACTGTGCAGTGATAAGCAGTGAAACCAGATTAGAAAGGTAACTTAGCTGAATTTAAAAACAGGAGTAATTGTGACTGCACAACTTTGACAGAAACGATGGCTTAGACACAGGCTGATAATTATTAACGCAACCTTCATCCAAACCCTGTTTCTTAAGTAAAGTTTGAACAATAGCATGCTTAAAACAATTCAGTACCACCCATACCTACAATATACTGGGGCCAATTATGGAAAAAGTTGCTTTTATAATCACAGCGGGAACAACAACAAGTGAAGTTGGAGTCATTTTCATGAAATGATAAAAGGAAACCGGTATAGCCAGCGAATTCATGGACGGGTCTGAGAACTTTGAAGTGAAGGAATAACAAATGGCTATTACTTCATCAGCAAAAAAACATTACAAATCTCTAACAAAGTTCGACCGAGGGTTCCCCATGGAATTGACAACTCAGATTAATAATTGAATTAATCGTGCTGAATAAAATATTAGGTCTATGACAGTGTGTAGTAATTAAATCAGAAAAATGCATTGACCTAGCTGACTTTGCTGCTTTCTGAATCTTTAACAAACAATCTTTAAAAATCTCAAAGGACACAGTTAAATGATCATGCTTCCAGCTCCGCTCCACTTTACGACAAGCCTGTCTGAGAGAACGAGTATTATCAACCGGCCAGAAATATGATTTATGCTTTTGATTGTGTGCACACATAGTACTTTGGACCAGATAGTGTTTATTAATTCTAAGCAAAACAGAAGCGCAACAGTTCTTCGGGTGACTGAGAATGTCAATGCAGAAGGTGGTCAGCAAGAACAATCCACCCACAACCGCACAAAGAGTGATGTTATAATAGAGTCACAGTGCATAAACCCTTCGTTAGAAATGTTAATACAGTGACACCTTAGTTGCTTATCCCTGTCTGTATCTCAGTTATGGTTTCACTGCAACCCAAATGGAAATATACATTTCTTTACTAGCTAATGACTAATCATGACATTTTCTCATCAAACTACATAGGGTGACCGTGGGGAGCATGGACCTCCTGGACCTGCTGGATTTGCTGGAGCTCCTGTGAGTGTTCTAAAGTTTTCTCTATAATATCAGAAATATGGTCTTTTTTTTTAGGTAATATCCAGTATAGAAAGAAAATATGAGTGGCTGTTGTTCCCCCTGATACAGGGTACAGCTGGCCAGCCTGGAGCCAAGGGTGAGCATGGTGACAGTGGACCTAAAGGTGATGCTGGACCTCCTGGACCTCCCGGACCTGGTGGTGCTTCCGGACCTCAGGTACTGTCCCGAAAGCTGATATAATGAGTATGTGTATATAGATAAATGGACATGCATGTAGATATATAAATGTTTCTTTTTTTTTTTTATCCAGGGCCCTGCTGGTGCTACTGGACCGAAAGGTGCTCGTGGAGGTGTTGGACCTCCTGTAAGGACCTGGATATATTGTTAAAATGTGTGATGAAGCTTACAAGTTAACAAGTGTTATACATGATAAGTTATTAATAGTGTATACTTCTTTATTTTTTTTATAGGGTGCCACTGGTTTCCCTGGTGCTGCTGGTAGAGTTGGACCTCCTGGCCCTGCTGTAAGTTACTTCATCACAATCACCTTCATCATCTTGAGTGTGGTCCTACCTGTAGTCCCTTCCCAATAAGGCATTATTAGTACCTTATAAAGTATTATCTTAAAAACAAACATTTCTACAATGTGTTACATTAAATTTAAATGATCTGCTCATATATCTCTCCTCCTAGGGTGTTTCTGGACCTCCTGGCCCCCTTGGCCCAGGTGGTAAAGAGGGACAGCGTGGTTCACGTGGTGAGAAGGGAGCACCTGGTCGCCCTGGTGAGGTTGGTCCTTCTGGACTCCCAGGACCTCCTGGAGATAGAGGTTCTCCCGGTTCCGATGGACCTGCCGTATGTAACTCACAGCTATTCTACTCACGTCTATAACAATGGATATTATTACAAAAGTAATCATGCCAGTTGAAGACATTTACATTAGATTTCTTTCTTCTCTAGGGTCCTGCTGGTGCCCCTGGACCTCAGGGTATAGGTGGAGGTGTTGGTATTGCTGGTAGCCCTGGACAAAGAGGAGAGAGAGGCTCGCCAGGTTCCTCTGGACCACCTGTAAGTCTGGCACAAACAAATAGGCTAGCTTACATTAGTCATTTAAAACTTTAGGGCTTTGGTTATTATTTAATCAAGACATAAAACTAGCCTGCATCTGTTCTGAAATGGATCTTCATAAAGCTGATTATGTTTTGTTCTCCACTCAGGGAGAGCCAGGAAAACAGGGACCTACTGGTTTAGTTGGTGAGCGTGGACCTCCTGGCCCAATGGGACCCCCTGGTCTGAGCGGAGGTACTGGTGAGGCTGGCCGTGAGGTAAGAAAACCACTTTTTTAAAATACATTTTCACATTCATGTACCTTTAATAATAAACTGCTAGATGCTAAATATGAAGAAATCTAGAACGGAAGCAGATATATTTTTGTACTGTAAGGAGCAGCCTGTTTTGGGTAATATTACTCAAATAAATTAACTTCTTTACCTATGTGTCATTACAGGGTAACCCTGGTCATGATGGTGCTCCTGGTCGTGATGGTTCTCCTGGCCCCAAGGTGATTTATACTGTCTTTGCATTTTTAAGCTTGTATTTTTAATCATTCAATGCCATCGTTGAAACTGTATGGTATCCTTAAGAACAAACAAATCACAGGAAGTGGTATTCCTGCATTGTGTACTGTATATTAATATTTCAGTCATATAATAGATACTCCAAGAAAGATAATGAATTACTTGCAGTGATGTAGCAGAGTTTTATGTCGTTTAATATTGTTTTGAAGTCTGAATAGCTTTTCCGTGTGTACAGTAAGGAGTGTAAAGCTATGCTGTGTGTGCAATACTTTATTTTTGTGATTTACCGTGTACCTCAGGGAGACCGTGGTGAGTCTGGACATGCCGGAGCTCCAGGAGCTCCTGGACCCCCTGGACCTCCTGGAGCCGTTGGTCCATCTGGCAAGCATGGAGATCGTGGAGAGGCTGTGAGTTTCAAGAGATTATTTAAATTTATTTTTTAAATATATTTTAACAGCTAGGTATTTTATTTAAATGTGAACCATTTAAAGGGTTATCCAGTTAAAGACTTTTACAACTGTAATAAATTCACATTTGAATTATTGATATTAATGTTAACATTATCAATATAGTGCATAGCTTACTCCTGTCTTGCTCTATCTCTCTAGGGTCCCGCTGGTCCCGCTGGCATTTCCGGTCCTGCTGGTGCACGTGGTGCCTTGGTGAGTACACCAAAGCCTTTGTCTTTTTAACATCAAATAGAACTTTTAGTCAGGAAAAGTATTTGTGCTAAATACTTATATCTATCTCTAGGGCCCTGCTGGTGCTCGTGGAGACAAGGGTGAGGCTGGAGAGACTGGAGAGAGAGGCATGAAGGGACACCGTGGCTTCTCTGGCATGTCTGGACTGCCTGGACCTGCTGTGAGTGACCATGTCAACTTGCTATATTTTAGATCCAATGTTTACTGTGTTATTTTTCTCCACTAAGTTTTTATTTAGGGTTGATATCTCCAGTAATGAATGCTTATTATCATTTTGTGCACCTTTAGGGCCCCTCTGGTGAGCCAGGACCTGCTGGACCCACTGGCCCTGCTGGACCTCGTGTAAGTCTTTGATGCCAAATCTGTAATTTAATTCAGAAGAGGTTCTGACACAATAATTATAGACCAGTTAGCTGGTTAGCATTCTGTGCTCAGTTGTACTACCATTCTCATTATAGGGACCTGCTGGCTCTACTGGTGTCCATGGTAAAGATGGCATGAATGGTATTCCTGGACCTGTTGGACCTCCTGGACCTCGTGGTCGCTCTGGAGAGATGGGACCTGCTGTGAGTGGCCCTCTTTAATTTTTCCCATTGTTCCATCTATGCATCTAGTCTTTGACTTTGGCAGTCTCTGATGTCTTGACCCACCAATCTTTTTGTAGGGTGCCCCTGGTATTCCCGGACCCCCAGGTCCTCCCGGACCTGCAGGCATTGGTGAGCCATTCCCCATCATGCCCCAGCCTGAGAAGGCAGCTGACCCATACCATGGCTACAGGGCTGATGAAGCAAGTATACGTGACCGCGATGCTGAGGTGGACACCACCCTCAAGTCCATCAGCCAAAAGATCGAGAACATCCGCAGCCCTGAGGGAACCAAGACAAACCCTGCTCGCATGTGTCGTGACCTCAGGATGTGTCATTCTGAGTGGAAGAGTGGTGAGTCCAGAAGAGTCCAGAGAAATCTAGAGAAATTTAGAACCCCTTTCCTAGAAATTTAGGCAGCAGTGCCTTATGAAACTAAGTATGGAACTAGATGAAACATTTGCAATCCACTGTGGAATTAGCAGAGTAGCTCACTTTTCTGTTTTTTGTGCTTCAGCTTCTTGACTTCAAACTTAACATGATTGTTATTTCCTACTCAATTAGCTTCTAAATGAGAACATTAACCTTTTAGTCTTAACCTTTCAGGATTTCACTCATCACTACAATCTTCTGCTCATTCCTAAAGGTTCCTACTGGGTGGATCCCAACCAGGGATCTCCTCTGGATGCCATCAAGGTCTTCTGCAACATGGAGACTGGTGAGACCTGCATCAACCCTACTCGTGCCAGCGTTCCTCTGAAGAACTGGTACATCAGCAAGAACATCCGCGAGAAGAAGCACGTCTGGTTCGGAGAGTCCATGCCAGATGGCTTCCAGGTAGGGGAAGATGATGTAGTAGCTTTAATTCTGACTCAGATATTAAAGCAAAAGGCTGTGGATGAAAAAGAAAATCAGAGGAATAGAGAGAAATAGTTAAAGAACCACAATGCTGGGTAATATATTACATAGTGTAATGAAACGAGGATGTCTAGATTATGGGTGTGTCTTATAGGTTTAAAGATATCAAGTCATATTTGAATCGAATGTTTGTATATACTTCAGCCTTCAAAGGTGCCTTCATGTGGATGATGAAATATGGAAGGCACACAGCAAAATCACCAGTGTTGATTTAACACTCACAGTGTTGAATTCACACCCTACGGTATTTTTATAAGTCCAGTGGAATCATATAAACGCTCTGGGTGTTACTTCAACACTAGGGATTTTACTGTGCAGCATATATACATATGCTGAGAGTGGATTTGAGGTCAAATAAGTTATCAGAATATCAGATTAAGTTGTCCAAATATTCACTCTATTATCCCCCAAAAAATTATTCCATCTCTCCTAATGGACTTTATGGTTGATGAGCATTGGTTGTTGGTATGCGTTGTATACATATGTGTTGTAAATATTCAAGTGCTGCCTTATAATACATAAAGGTCTTCTGTTCAGACACATGTCATGTACATCCTGCATGTTTTATACTAAACCCATGCTGTCCAGGTGAATGAATTCAACCAAGTTCTCGGTCTCTATCCACAGTTCCAGTATGGCAGCGAGGGCTCAGATTCTGAAGATGTGAGCATCCAGATGACCTTCATGCGCCTGATGTCCAACAAGGCATCCCAGAACATCACATACCACTGCAAGAACAGCATTGCCTACATGGATGAGGCGTCAGGCAACCTGAAGAAGGCTCTGCTCCTGCAGGGATCCAATGATGCTGAGATCAGGGCTGAGGGCAACAGTCGCTCTACGTATACAGTCAGCGAGGACGGCTGCACGGTGAGACCTCTCTCTTTTCTACTACTTTCTATTTTTCTCTCTCTCATTTGTTCTCTTGATCAAGTCATTTTGATCTCTCTAGCTAATATTATTGACAAACAACTAGAATGTGAAGGAGGTAAATAGGCCAGCCCTCTATGTCGTAAATTTTTTTTCTTTGTTTTTTTTTTCTACTAGTTTATTTAAAGGTTTTCACTAGAAAGGATTGTCTATCCTCTTTCAGCTTTTTAAATATAAGAGCATAATAAGTAAAATTATTAGTAAATATAAGTTATTAGGTGCCTCTTGATGTTATGAATACTGCTTATTGACTGATTTACTGATTCCATCTTCCTGTCTCTACAGTCGCACACTGGCACTTGGGGCAAGACAATCATCGAATATAAGACAACGAAAACATCTCGTCTTCCCATCATTGACATTGCTCCTATGGACATTGGTGCTCCCAATCAGGAATTCGGCATAGAAGTTGGCCCAGTCTGCTTCTTGTAAAAAGATAAATCTGGACATTAAAAATGTTGTTGTTTTGTTTCTAGCAATCATCTCCAAATCTTTTTCTATGCATTAAAAAAAAAACTCATTCGGCTGCAATCAGTCCACGTGCTTACACTTTAACATCCTTGAGGATGACGCTTGTTGTGATCTCGAGAGACGTTCTGCTTTTCTTTTTTTTAAGAAAATAATTTTGAGGACCACTATTGCCAATCAGCGTCAACATCATGGACACTTAACGAGAAAATTTTTGAGTCATTTGGCAACAAGAAAATAATATATACCTGTACTTGTAAAGTGTAAGATCACCCCCCAAAGATACCAAAAAAGAGCAAACAACCCAAAAGGTCATGAAAATACCAGTGACTTATTTGCCGGTTTTTTTTTTTTTTTTGCCACTGCAAAAGGACAATGAAAAAACACACAAGTGCTAATGTACCATTTTCTGGTGTTGAATAAATCTGAAAAATGACAATTAAGTGTCTTGTTCTTCCAGCCAAAAGGGGAAAGATATCAACATCCCATCATTGTGTTACGCAGACTCTAGACTCAGACTTGTAATGGCTACCTCAGGACAACCAAATCATGTTACCGATGGGTGTTTGGGGGACACTAAGGCAGGTTATTTCCACTCAAAAAAAAAACAAAAAAAACGCATTAGCAAAGTAAAAACACGAATACCATTTGTGAAAAGGTGCTACTTTCCTCTCCAGGTCCTAACTGTGGTGTATATGTATTTGAACAAAAAGAACAGAAAATGCTCATTTTTGTTTCTGTCTCTTGTGCTTTTGGGACCTGTTTGGTGCTATTTAGTCTTGTTGTCAATGTGATGCAATTTTTCTCTCAATATATTGTTGGCTGAAGAAAAATAAAAGCTGAACACTTACCGTAGGCGAGTGAAGTAGGTGGACCGATTGCTGGTTTGATTCCCAGGTTCCCTGTAATCTATGGGGAAATCTTTATTTGTGTCTGCACATGGCCCCCCGACTGTCAATTTTTAATTTTTTCCCCTCTTCAAATGCAAGGCACACTTTTCATTTTTCCTATTTTTGGATTTTGATTCATTTGTTTTTTAGTTAAATATGGCGGCACAGAAAGAAAACCACAACCAGACACTTTAATGGTTCCAAACAGAGGATCTGTACTTATTTTGTACATGTATAATATTTCGAGATGTTTTTAATTATTTTGGATGCTGAAATAAAGCATGTTTTAAAGTGGTCAAAGGAATGTTCGGCATGTCATCTTCTTGCCTTGGCCTCTCTGCCTTCCTATCAAATTAAGCATTCTATACTGTTTATATTCAGCTAGCTTAATAATATTTGATTTACTGGACTGACACATTTGCACATGTGCTAACATTTGGGTGGGATGGAGGACATGATTTTATCATGGTATTTAAATATGTAAGAAAATGACATTCTACTTAGATATTATAGGTATCTACTCAGATATGTTCCTAACAACAAGAAATACATGAAATACAGATTTAAAACATTAGCATCACACTTCTAATATATGCAATTAATTGGTGCACTTAAAGCCATATGGTACTGCACCTTTATCCATATCAGCAAAACAGAGTGGCAAAAACAGAACACCAATTAAAACATGCTGAAATACACAATGCAGATGAGAAAAAAAATCATAGTGTGCAGACAGAAACTCTCCAGCAAATCGTGATCCTTCATTGGTTTCCCAAGGGCCATATCTTTATTTCCTAAGAAATAGAAGAAGAGCTACATATTTATAATTATACAACTGGATCATTGTGAAATACATACAGAAATTAAATGAATAAAATAAAATCAAGCTTTATGATTAAAAAAGAAAAAAACAGAACTGAAATGAGGATTACCTGGGCAGCGTATCAACATTAGGCTCCCTGTAGAAATGAAACAAAACAAAACAAAACAAAACAAAAAGTGAGAGACATTTGAAAAGTTTTTTTTCCAAATCCTAAATGGTCATTTATCAGTCACAAAAGGCAAGGAAAATTCATTTGTATAATGCACTTCCACAGAGGTCATTCAAAATGCTTTACATGAGCAGAAACTATAGAAAGAGGTAGCAGAAAGATGAGAATGTGGGTGTGTAAAGACATTGATGTAGGCATGTCTCATACGCACTCTGTAGTCATGTTGTAGTACTTCTGACTGCAAAACCAGAACAGTGTTGTATTTAAAATATATAATCCCCTCTGAAAGTGTTGGAAAAGAAAGGTCAATTCTATTTATCCACCCATCTTCTATACTGCTTATCCTTTTCAGGGTCACAAGGAACCTAGAGCCTTTCCCATGGATCATTGGGCACAAGGCAGGGTACACCCTGGACAGGGTGCCAATCCATCGCAGGGCCCAATCACATACACACTCACACACTGATCATACACTACAGACATTTTGGACATGTCAATCAGCCTACCGTGCATGTATTTGGACTGGAGGAGGAAATCGGAGTACCTGGAGGAAACCCCCGAAGCACGGGGAGAACATGCAAACTACGCACACAGGGCCACAGTGGGAATAAAACCCCCTGACCCTGGAGCTGTGAGGTGAGCGTGCTAACTAATAAGCCACTGTGTGCCCTTAATTTCCTCCTATTTACTTCTAGATGTGTTAGACCAGTGGTTTTCAAAGTGGGGGCCACGGCCCCCTTTGGGGCCACCAGAGGGCGCCAGGGGGGCCTCAACAATTTGGTGTGAAAAATAAATTTTCACTCTCAGACAACCACACACACACACACACACACACACACACACACACACACACACACACACACACACAATCAATTCCTAATGTAATGTAATGTAAATATGTAAGATGTAATTATTAATAAAAAAGGGGGGTATATTCAGAAGTCTGTATTTTTAATGTGTTTTAAAGACATCTTGCTAAAGGGGGCCTTGGTCAAATGTTAATGCCATTTGGGGGGCCCTGCCCTGGAAAAGTTTGGGAACCACTGTATTAGACAACTTAAAACATGGCACCATTTGTTGAACCAGCACATTTTTTTCAAATGATCATAAATACTGAAACATGTGAATGGTGGGTGCTTCACTGATAAGGAAATTGAATCACTGATAAGGAAATTGAAGGGGTGATTGAGGAAGTGCCCGAGGGAGAAGCATGGAAGAATCTTGGAGGAAACTAAGAAACTGCAGGAGAAGTGGAAGAACATGAAAAAGACTGCAGAAGATCACCTCGAATATTCCCTTCTCAGCAGTGATATATCAACATCTTCAAGAAATATCGAATGGAAAAGCTCCTGAAGGCCGCAGAGGAAAGGAAGAGCCACAAGAAATGTGAAAAGGTCATGTCACTATATAGATCAGAGATGATGACACTCAAGAACACAGCTGGCGTACTGGTCAGTGATACAAGTGAGGTGGAAAAGATCTGTAAAAACTTCTACACCATACATCTATCCATCCATCCATCCTCAACCGCTTATCCATAATCAGGTCGCGGGGGTAGCAGCTCCAGCAAGGAACCACAAATGTCCTTTTCCTGAGCAAAATTAACCGGTTCTGACTGGGGGATCCCAAGGCATTCCCAGGTCAGTGGGGAAATATAGTCTTTCTACCTAGTCCTGGGTCTTCCCCGAGGTCTCCTCCCAGTTGGATGTGCCTGGAATACTTCCCTAGGGAGGCGCCCAGGGGGAATCCTTACCAGATGCCCGAACCACCTCAACTGACTCTTTTCAACGCAAAGGAGCAGCGGGTCTACTCTGAGTTCCTCTCGGATAGCCGAGCTTCTCACCCTATCCCTAAGGGAGAGGCCAGCCACCCTCCTGAGAAAACCCATTTCGGCCGCTTGTACCCACGATCTAGCTCTTACGGTCATTACCCAACCTTCATGACCATAGGTGAGGGTAGGAACGAAAATTGCCCGGTAGATCGAGAGTTTTACCTTCTGGCTCAACTCTCTTTTTGTCACAACGGTACGGTAAAGCGATTGCAATACTGCACCCGCTGCTCCGATTCTCCGGCAAATTTCCCGCTCCCATGTCCCCTCACTCGTGAACAAGACCCCGAGGTACTTAAACTCCTTCACTTGGGTTATGTTCTCATTCCCTACCCGGAGTAGGCACTCCATCGGTTTCCTACTGAGAACCGTGGCCTCAGATTTAGAGGTGCTAATCCTCATCCCAGCCGCTTCAAACTCGGCTGCGAACCGATCCAATGAGTGCTGGAGGTCACGGACTGATGATGCCATTAGGACCACATCATCTGCAAAAAGCAGTGATGAGATCCTCAGGTCACCAAACCGCAAACCCTCCCCACCATGACATACGCCTTGATAGCCTGTCCATGAATATCACAAACAGGATTGGTGACAAAGCGCAGCCCTGGCGAAGACCAACCCCCACCTGGAACAATTCTGACCTTTTGCCGAGCATCCAAACACAGCTCTCGCTTTGGGCATACAGCGATTGGATAGCCCTAAAAAGGGAACCCTTCACCCCATACTCCCTCAGCACCTCCCACAGTAGACCCCTGGGGACCCGGTCATACGCCTTTTCCAGATCCATAAAACACATGTAGACTGGATGAGCATACTCCCAGGACCCTTCAGAGATCCTTGAGAGAGTAAAGAGCTGGTCTGTTGTTTCACGACCAGAACGGAATCCGCATTGTTCCTCCTCAATCCGAGGTTCGACTATCGGCCGAACCCTCCGTTCCAGCACCTTGGAGTAGACTTTACCAGGGAGGCTGAGAAGTGTGATACCCCTGTAATTGGCACACACTCTCTGGTCCCCCTTTTTAAACAGGTGAACCACCACCCCAGTCTGCCACTCCTTGGGCACTGTCCCCGACTTCCACGCAATGTTAAAGAGGCGTGTCAACCAAGACATCCCCTCCACACCTAGAGCTTTCAGCATTTCTGGATGGATCTCAACAATCCCCGGGGCTTTGCCACTGTGTAGTTGTTTGACTAGCTCAGTGACCTCCACCACGGAGATTGACAATGCTCCCCCATCAGCCTCCACCTCTGCCTCTACCATAGAGGGCATGTTAGTCGGATTCAGGAGTTCCTCAAAGTGTTCCTTCCACCGTGCAGTTACTTCCTCAGTTGAGGTCAACAGTGTCCCATCCTTACTGTACACCGCTTGGATGGTTCCCCATTTCCCTTTCCTGAGGTGGCGGATGGTTTTCCAGAAACACCTCGGTGCCGACCGAAAGTCCTTCTCCATGTCCTCTCCAAACTTCTCTCACACCCACTGCTTTGCCTCTTTCACGGCAGAAGCTGCAGCCCTTCTGGCCTGTCGGTACCTTGCAACTTCCTCCGGAGTCGACCGGGATAACACATCCCGGAAGGCCTCCTTCTTCAGTCGGACGGCTTCCTTGACCACCGGTGTCCACCATGGTGTTCGAGGGTTACCGCCCCTTGAGGCAGCCAAGACCTTGAGACCACAGCTCTCTGCCACAGATTCAGCAATGGAGGCTTTGGACATTGCCCACTCAGGTTCAATGCCCCCAACCTCCACAGGGATGCCAGAAAAATTCAGCCGGAGGTGTGAGTTGAAGATCTTACAGACAGGGGCCTCCTCCAGACGTTCCCAGTTCACCCGCACTACCCGTTTGGGCTTTCCAGGTCTGTCCCGAGTCTTCCCCCACCCCTTGATCCAACTCACCACCAGATGGTGATCAGTTGACAGCTCCGCCCCTCTCTTCACCCGAGTGTCCAAAACATGCGGCCTCAGATCAGATGATACAATTACAAAATCGATCATCGACCTTCGGCCTAGGGTGCTCTG
>JAFFST010046730.1:127198-141023 GCA_022414735.1 Noturus placidus
GTGTCCCATACAGGACTCTATTCAGGGTCTCCAAGAAGGCCGAGTACTCTGAACTGGTGTTCGGTGCATATGCACAGACAACAGTCAGAGTCCCCCCCCCCACAACCTGTAGGCGCAAGGAGGCGACCCTCTCGTCCAGCGGTGTAAACTCCAAGGTAATGGCGCTCAGCCGGGGACTTCTGAGTATGTATCCCCACACCCGCCCGGCGCCTCACACCCTGCTCAACTCCGGAGTAGAATAAAGTCCATCCCCTATCCAGGAGTATGGTTCCAGACCCGAGACTGTGCGTAGATGTAAGCCCCACCAGATCTAACTGGTAGCGCTCCACCTCGCGCACAAGTTCCAGTTCCTTCCCCCACAGAGAGGTGACGTTCCACGTCCCCAGAGCCAGCCTCTGCCGCCCAAGTCTGGTCCGTCGAGGCCCCTGACTTTCACTGCCACCCGTGTAGCAGCGCACCCGACCCCCACGATTCACCCCATGAGTGGTGGGCCCATAGGATGGAGAAGGGGGTGCCACGATGCTTTTTTGGGCTTTGCCCGGCTGGGCTCCGTGGCAAATCCAGCCACCATGTGCTCGCAGTCGGGCCGTCCTTCTGGGCCTGGCTCCAGACGGGGGCCCCAGGCTTCCTCCGGGCAGGGTACCTCCTCCTCTTTTAATTTTATTCATGAGGGGTTTTGAACCATTCTTTGTTTGGCCTCTCCCCTGAGACCACTTTGCCTTGAGAGATCCTACCAGGAGCACAATGCTCCAGACAGGAATATGCAGCTATTGGCATCCTCTCAAAGGAAAGAAAAAGTGCCACCCATCCTTGTCAGTGAGGTTGAACTAGCCATCAATTTGATGAATAGTGAGAAAGTGCCAGGGAACATCTGAGACATCTGGCATAACATCTGAGATTCTGAAATCAGGCAGAGAGCAGCTCTGGAAAATCCTTGCCAAGTGATTCACTCACTATCTGGATGAGGGAAAAATACCCTCACAGTGGAAAGAGTTGAAAACTGTTATACAAAAAGGGCGATAGAGAAGATTTGAAGAACTATCGGACTATATGCCTCTTGTCTCATGTGTACAAGCTGTCCATGAAATCCTGAACAGATAGATTATCAGAACATCTAGATGAACAGCAACCAAGAGAGCAAGCAGACCTCCAGAAGAACTATAGCATGTTAGATCACATATTCACTCTAACCCAATTGCACGAAAGAGAACAAGATGCCTCTGTGCATTGTGTTTGTAGACTACGAGAAGGCCTTTGACAGTGTAGACATAAATGCAGTGCTGAAGAGGCAAGGGGTCAAGGCGCAGTGCCTCCAATTGCTCCAAGAGGCAAATTACGAATTTAAGACTTACATAGCTCTGATATCGTCACCTGTAAAAGTACCAATCGAAAAAGGTATTAAGCAAGGAGACACCATCTCTCCAAAACTTTTCAACACCTGTCTCAAGCAGATCATCAGAGATCATCACTGGTGAGGTGGTGTGAACATCAATGGTGAGCTACTGACATCGTGCTCATCACCGAAACCACAGATCAGCTGTATACCATGCTGATAGAGCTCGACATCAAAAGCTCTGCAGTAAGCCTCAAGGTGAACCGCATAAAAAAAAATACATGCGGTCTGCAAATTTGCCAGGTGCCCAAATGGTGGGTGGCAGTGATGAAATAGAGGAGTTGGAGAAATACGTCTTCCTAGGGCAGGAAGTGAACATACACCAAGACATGGAAAAGGAGATCTCGTGTAGAGTAAGGGCCAGATGGAAAGCCTTTAACAGCATAATGGATGTGCTAAAGGGAAGACTGGATAAGACACCTGTGCCAATCTCTTCAATGGGACAGATTTGCCTGCATTGTTATATGGAAGCAAAACTTGGGCCACAGAGAATAGAGAGGAGCAGAGGCTGGCAACAGCTCAAAGAGCCATGGAAAGATCCATGCTAGGAGTATCATTGAGGGAGAACATCAGAAGTGAGGTGATCAGGGAGAGGTCTGGCGTGAGAGATGTCATCACGGAATATAAAAGGAACAAGCTCAGATGGACTAGACACATCACGCGAGCAGAAATGCCCACTCAGAAGGCATCCACGACAGTGGACTGATGATATTAGAAGCATAATTGGAGTAATGTGGATGAGTAAGGCACGATCCAGAGAGGAATGAGGAAGAGAGATCCAGAGAGGAAGGTGTGCTGTGACCAGCAGTGCCGAATTGACACCCGACAGACTGGTTGGTCAAGGTGATCAAGGTGATATATACAGTATGTCACAAAAGTGAGTACACCCCTCACATTTTTGTAAATATTTGATGATATCTTTTCATGTGACAATACTGAAGAAATGACACTTTGCTACATGTTGGAATTCATGGTTCCCTCAATGAACTGTAGCTCCCCAGTGCTGGCAGCACTCATGCAGGTCCAGACCATGACACTCCCACCAGCATGCTTAACTGTAGGCAAGACACACTTGTCTTTGTACTCCTCACCTGGTTGTCGCCACACACGCTTGACACCATCTGAACCAAATAAGTTTATCTTGGTCTCATCAGACCAAAGGACATGGTTCCAGTAATCTATGTCCTTAGTCTGCTTGTCTTCAGCAAACTGTTTACAGGCTTTCTTGTGCATCATCTTTAGAAGAGGCTTCCTTCTGGGACGACAGCCATGCAGACCAATTTGATGCATTGTGTGGCGTATGGTCTGAGCTCTGACAGGCTGACACCCCACCCCTTCAACCTCTGCAGCAATGCTGGCAGCACTCATATGTCTATTCACTGAGGGAACCATGAATGCCAGCATGTACTGTGACATACTGAAGCAGAGCATGATCAGTATGCAGTATTCCAGTATTGATAACGACTCAAAACACACCTCCAAGATGACCACTGCCTTGCTAAAGAAGCTGAGGGTGAAGGTGATGGACTGGCCAAGCATGTCTCCAGACCTAAATTCTATTTAGCATCTGTGGGGCATCCTCAAATGGAAGGTGGGGGAGCACAAGGTCTCTAACATCCACCAGCTCCGTGATGTCGTCATGGAGGAGTGGAAGAGGACTCCAGTGGCAACTTGTGAAGCTTTGGTGAACTCCATGCCCAAGAGAGTTAAGTCAGTGCTCGAAAATAATGTTGGCCACACAAAATATTGACACTTTGGGCCCAATTTGGACATTTTCACTTTTGTTGCCAGCAGTTTAGACATTAATGGCTGTGTGTTGTTATTTTGATGGGACAGCAAATTTACACTGTTACAGAAGCTGTACACTCACTACATTGTAGCAAAGTGTCATTTCTTCAGTGTTGTCACATGAAAAGTTATCATCACATATTTACACAAATGTCAGGGGTGTACTCACTTTTGTGAGATACTGTATATGCATATATAAAAAACAGGTATTTAATGTTTTACCTAATAAACTGTAAAGGTTTTGAAGACAAATATTCATTTTGAAATTAAAGCATGCAACACATTCCAAAAAAGTTGGGACAGGTGCAATTTAGGACTATTAGCAATGTAACAAGTTGAAATAAGAATGTGATGTGGAACAGGTGAAGCAATCATCTAATCATTTATATAAAGTGCCTCCAAGAAATGCCTAGTCCTTCATGGGTGGAGGGATGGGTAGAGGCTCGCCAATCTGCCAGCAGATGCATCAACAAATAATCCGAATATAATAATAGCGAATAACACTTTGAGAACAACATTCCTCAAAGGCAAATTGGTAGTGTGGGAAAAATTTAAGCCATGGGAAAACACAGGGGTAACAGAGTATGTAGTTTATTAAGAATCCCTATCATACACATATATTCTGGGGAGGGAATAGGGCTTGTAGGTGAATAATTTTGACAGGTCATATTATGTGTTTGTAGGACAGCTACTATCATCATCAGAGGAAATAATAAACGGGCCCTCCACAGAAATTATGGGAAGAAATTGGGCTTCATTTTGAGTGGAAGCATGAACAAAGGACACTGATGGAATGATACAATAGGTGGGAGAATAGGGAGGCCAAGTGGGTTCTCTCATCTTTCTTGTTTGTGGCTTCATTTTGATCAGTACATTGAGGATTATTATATTGACTAACTGGAGAAAATTCAGCAACCTAGTCGTTTTAGATACGACAATAGGATTTTGGGCATTTCACCTTAGACAGTGCACAATATAATTAAAATATACAAGGCATCTGGTCAAATTTCGTTGCAAGGCCGAAAACTACTTGTGAATGTGCATGATACAGCCGATCCCTCAGACTTCACTGTCTAAAAACAATCATGAGTCTGTAATGGAGATCCTGACATGGGCTCGGGAATACTTTGATAAACCTTTGACAGTCAATACCATTCACCACTGCATCCACAAATGCAAGTTAAGGCTTTGCCATGCAAAACAGAAGACATAAATCAACACTGTCCAGAAGCACCGCTGACTTCTCTTGGCTCAGTTTCATCTGAGATGAACAGTAACAAAGTTCAATCATGTTTTGTGGTCTGACAAGTCAACATTTCAAATTTTATTTGAAATTTTTGGACAAGTTTTTGGACAAACCAGTCAGGGCAAAGAGGAAAAGGACCATCCAAGCTGTTATCAGTGTCAGGTCCAAAAGCCAGTGTCTGTCATGATATGGGGGTGTGTCCGTGACCATGGCAGGGGTAACTTGCACATCGGTGAGGGCGGCATTAATGCAGAAAGATATATATACATTTTGAAGCAACATATGCTGCCATACAGAGCACATTAAAAGCGCATGATTGCAGGAACAGAGAGTGCTCGCATGCTAGCATGGCCTGCCTGCAGTCCTGACTTGTCTCCGATTAAGAATGTGTGGCACATTATAAAGTGTAAAAAAAAAAAAAAAAGTAAAATGCTACGAAGGCCCCATACAGTTGCGCAGCTGAAGAAATGCATAATAGATGAATGGGGGAAAATTCCGCTTACTAAACTTTTACAAATTAAAACATCACAAATTAAAACACCAAATAATGTGTTCATAATGTGTTTTCTATATAGTGCAGGGTGACAAATGACACTTTTTGTTTGTTTTTTTAACATTTTCCATACTATCCCAATTTTTTGGAATTCGGGTTATAGACTTGCCACACCAATCACCAGACCTTAACCCAAAGGAGCAGCACTTCATCTACTAAAGAGTAGACTGAATGGAGAAACCCCTCGACACATAGAACAACTGAAAGACGCTGCAGTACAAGCAAGAAAAAGCAACACAAAAGAAAAATGCAACAGTTTGGTGATGCCATGGTCCATGTTCAGGAAGCTCCACCCCTTGGGTCCAGAGCATCAAAATGACTGACAGGAGGCCCACCCAAACACAAACAAACATTCCTGAATCTAAGTCAGGAAGGTGTTTTTTAAGGTGTTTTTTCACAGCCATTTGATAGACCTAAACAATTGTTTATCATGTTCAATATATTTTCCTGGTTATTTCAACAAGTAAGAAATTTTATCGACTATTGCACCTTTAAAGCATACCAAATACTAAGAAATTCTGAAGTGTACTAACAAGTCTCTAGTTGTTGCGATAGTATCATTTATTAGGAAAGTCTGTGTGTTAAATTGAAAAAGAACTCCAAAACAGGAGCATTTTCACTAGTTTTCTCAGACTTTTGGACCCCACTGTATTTCTAGTTTTTAAAGATTAGTTTTGAAAAATATAACGAGAACCAGGCTGAATAATCTATTTAATTTATAGTCATCTTATTAATAAAAATATCAGATAAAATTGTACATATTCAAAAGATTTACACTTGCTAGGATATAATTTTTGCAGTGCATGCACAAGCATTGATAAAACTTTGTTACTTTTGTTACTTACTCAAAAAGCTAACGTTCATCATATTCTGTAAACGATTTGGAGGTTTTTGATGATAAGGTTAATGTTAAAACACCGAACAAGCAAGGCAATGGCTTTGAGTACACACTTCTTTCGAACAAGGATATTCCTGTCGAGAACGCCCTCTGCTGTGATATGGGTGATATTCACTTCCATGCTGTGAGAGTAAGTCAAAGATTAAAACAGTACAAATAATTAATGTGCAAAAAGAATAATCTCTTACTGCTGGGCCATGATGAGGGGGATGTGGACGCTGTCGGAGGGATAGTCTGGAGGTGCCCTCTGCCCAGTTCGGGTGTTAAACATAGGCATTGTAGACAGGGGCTGTGGTGCACTACTACGGTTGCCTGCCATGTTCCGTAGCTCATTGCTGTTCCCTTGGATTGTGTGATGATGGTAAAGCTGGAGCCTGAGCATGAGAGAAAAGAGAAAGTGTTGTACAATTCGGAAGAGAACATTAGCATTAAGAAAGTGATGACAAACGTCGTGCTTATAATTATGTGTTGATTAAGTTATAATAAAATACAAAAACAAAATTTCAACTGCAGCAATATATTTTCAGTATACTAGACCAAATGCTTGGCACCCTTACATCACTGTTTTAGTTTTGATTTTTTTTTAATTGATTTTTTTTTTTTTTCATCTATTGCGTTTATGTTACATTGTCAATACAATTGACAACATTTGCATTTCTATTCCACCATGTTAAGTACCAGTGCTTTTGTTTAAAGGTGGTGGTCTAGAGGTTACTGAAAAAAAGCACAGTCTCAGACACCTCTATTGAAAAAGATTATAAATCTGGCAAACTAGGATGTGTAAACGACACACAGGTCATATTAATCATCTGAATGGACCACTGAGTAAATCAGTTTAAACACTTGCTTAACCCGACTCTGAATATGAGTAAATTTCTTCACATTAGTATTGACGTAACTTGTGAACTTAACTCATGCAAATCTGAATACAGCCTTTACATTCACCGTCCATTTTATTAGGAACACTTGTAAGGTGTTCAATCATGCAGATTTCTTAACAGACAATTAAGTAGCATGACCAGCCTGGTTTGAGCGGACAGTAAGTCTACAGTAACTAGAATTATCACTTTAGTTATCACTCAAGCATCGGTAAGCGGAAAAGCACCTTACAATGCACAAAACGTCAGAACATGATTTGGATGACCACATCAGGTTTGACTCCTGTCATCCAAGAACAGGAATCTGAAGCAGAGACTCTGGACAGCTATGGACTTGAAAAAGACCAACTGATTTATTTTTCTAATCATTAACTGTCCAATTTGAGTGAGCCTATTCCCATGACAGCCTCAGATTCTTGTTCTTGGCTGACAGGAGTGAAAACCAATGTTGTCTTCTGCTGTTGTAGCCCATCCACCTCAAGGTTTGATGTTTTGTGCATGAGGAGATGCTTTTCTGCTAACCACAGCTGTACAGAGTGATTATAAAGGTACTATATACTTCCTGGCAGCTTGAACCAATCTGGCCATTCTGCTTGGACCTCTCTTATCAACAAGATGTTTCCACCCACAGAACTGTCACAGAACTCAATGTTTATTGTTTTTTTTTCACCATTCTTTGTAAATGCTAAAGACTGTTGTGTGTGAAATTCCCAGGAGATCAGCAGTTCCAGAAACACTCAAACCAGCTCATCTGGCACCAACAGAAATCGCAATTTTTCTTCATTCTGATGTTTGATGTGAACATTAACTGAAGCTCTTGACCTGTATCTGCATGATGTTTTGCATTGTGCTGCTGCCACATTATTGGCAGATTGGATAACTGCATGAATGTGCTGGTATACAGTGCTCCTTATAAAGTATACAGTATAATGGAAACCTAATAATGACTCCACTATTACAGTCTGTAATCATTACTACCAATTCTACTGCTTTTGGAGTTGACATGCAGTCGCTATTAAAATATCGTCAAGGTACCATGGATTAAATTTTACTACAAAATAAATGTAAATGTGTGAAGAGGATATTAAGATAGTAATGTGGCATACATACTCTGGAGTCATGGCATCACGCTTCTGACTGCAAAAATAGAAAAATGTCATATTAATTCTATATACACTCATATACATAGCCAATACATTCTTCATTTCAGAAGTATATTTTTTTCTGGTCTGGAATGAAGCAAACTTACACTCCTTCTCTCCTGCAGCACATCACGTAAGCTAGAATGAGGCAGAGGAGGATGGCAAGAGCGAAGGGCACAATAATGGTAACTATGTAGTCAGGGATGAAGTCTCTTTCATTCGGAGAGGCGGGTGGGATAAACTCTCCTCCCCATGCGAGAATACCTGAACCCACGGTTGGTGCCGGAGAAGGAGGCACAGGCCTGGATAAATCAATCTGAGAGATATGACAAAGTGATTGATTTGTTTATTACTAAGTTATATTTTTAATTAGAGTATATTTTACACCCCTTCAGTTGCATGTGTATTATTGTGCTTGTGAAACTGTAGAGTATACACAGTAGACTTGAGAACAGAACTCTCATCTCACATCTTGGTGGAAGTTCAGTATTTCATGACACTGTATACATTTGACATCATTTCTGTCTGGCATTTTCCTTTTATAGATCTCAAGCCTATCCTGGGAATACTGGGGAATGAGGTAGGAATGCAACCTTGGCGGTACACCAATCCACACACACACACACACACACACACACACACACACACACACACACCACTTAGGGGCCATTTTTAAATGTAGCCAATCTGGAGAACCCAGAGGAAACATGCAGAAACTCCATACTAACAGTAACCCAAGCTCAGGATAGAACCGAGGACCCTGGCGTTGTAGATGGCACCCCAAAGGTGTGAGGCAAACATACTAACCACTAAGCTACCATTCCCTCACAAAGAAGTTCAATAAACTCTAAATTATTCCAGCAGTGGCATTATTTTGTTTCACTAGCTGCACATCACCTTACAAGCTGTACATAAGAGGGTTTTATGTGCCATGCTTCAACACAACAACAATTCCCTTCCTTTTGGTTCAAACCTCATAGTGCTGGGATTTTAAACTTAAGCTTTGACTTCCTATCACTAATTCATAATCTTAACCTTTCAGCCATCATTGCTCACACTTGGTGATGTTGTAAATGCTTACCAGAGCTGACTTGCACCAGGTCACACAGTTAGCAGGGATGCTGCACACACGGCAATCTACCTCCACTGCGATCTTCCCTCCGGCCTCACACTCCCTCAGATGATCTGCTGTCTGCAGCCTCCGCAGGCATTTGGAGTAGGGTTGATCTGACCCCAACTTCACATACACCCTGACACACACACACACACACACACACACACACACACACACACACACACACACACCATTACAAGCCTTGAAATGGACTATTCTTCCTATAAAACAGCAATTTGCCATTTACCAATTTGTTTTATTCATAAAAGAATGACGTGATACTTTGTTCTGCTTATAGCTACATTTACTGGAAAGTCAATGAGGTAAGAATAAAAATCCAGGCTGTCATGTTATATTGAAAGTACAAAGTCATCTATCTTAAAGACCTTCCCGTGATGGAAAACTTACTGACACTGGAGGCTCGTTCCATAAGTGTTAAAAATATGTCACCTTACAAAACATTTCACCATGTTAATGACAATTATTAATCTGTTTCTTGTGGACCTTAGGTTATGTAGTTCATCTGCAATAAAAGTCCTTCTGAATGAGCTGTTACTTAGGGCGGCTGTGGCTCAGTTGGTAGAGCGGGTTGTCCACTAATCCACTAACCGTGGGGTTGGCGGTTCGAATCCCGGCCCGGGTGACTCCACATGCCGAAGTGTCCTTGGGCAAGACACTGAACCCTAAGTTGCCCCCAATGGCAAGCTGGCAGCTCTGCTACCATTGGTGTGTGAGTGTGCTCTCATTAGTAAGTCGCTTGTAAATGTAAAAATGATATTTCTGTAAAGCTGCTTTGAGACAATGTACCATTGTAAAAAAGCGCTATACAAATTGATAATTATTACTATAGCAACCATAAGATATTAGAACTAACGCATTAATACTGTGTAAATCTATTATTCAAGAATTTGGCAGCGCAGTTGTATTACAAAAACAATACAATATAGTACTTTAAGTCACCCTTCATAATGCCCAGGCAGAGGCAGAGGGACACGTCCACCACGGTCTAGAGCAGAGGTGATGTTTACATAGTCGAGTCGATCGGTTCCCCAGACCAGCTGGATATCCTGCTTTATCTCCTCTTGAACCTCAAATGGTAAGGCCTTCTCAATCTCCCTCAGCCCAATGAAGAATTCAGCCTGGTAAGGCATCAGTTTTTCTGGGAGCAAAGAAATATTGAATGACTGCATTTCTGGTTGCACAATTGCACTGTTTGACCATATAGTATTAGCACATTTATAAAAAGGGATTTATTTATAATTTATATTTATAATTGCACTATTCAGTGTCACCCAGATAAAGATGAGTTCCCTTTTGAATCTGGTTATTCATATTGTCTCAGGGAGTTTTTCCTTGTCACCATCGCTTCTGGCTTGCTCATTAGCAATCATGCATACATTTAAAATCTATATCCTGAATTTATCTATTTCTGTAAAGCTGCTTTGGAAAATGTCCATAGTTAAAAGCACTATACAAATAAAACTCAATTGAACTGAATTGAATTGAAAAAAAGTATTGGCTCAGTTTCTTTAATTAACATTAATTTAAATCCATATTTAGAGATCAATTTTAGGCTCTTTGTCAATTTGCAAATCCATTTCCCAGAATGCACCATGAACTACAAACATGGACAACAACTTCAACTCCCAATGGAGCACACAGACACGTCACCTTCTCCTAAGGACTAATCACACAAACCTGTTATCAATCACACCACTCTACTTAGGAGATGCTCTCACACAAAGCCATTGTGAAGTATTAAGCTCAGTTGACTTCTCTCTGTCATTTAACAAGACTTTACCTTGTGACGTTGCTCTGGTTTTGTGATTTTGTTATTCCCTTGACTTTGATTCTCTGCCTTGGTTAGTTTGGAATGTTTGCATGATCCTTTGACCCTTGCCTGTCTATGGTTATTGATTTCTGCCTTACTCTGTCGATTCTCATTATAATACCTTACGTGCACTTGCATCCGCCTTTGCCTCCTGTACGTGACACTCTTAATATGACCAGACATCACGGATTTATTTATTTATTTATTTATTTTTGATTATGTTTTGATTATGTTCTGGTCCTTTTGACCTATAAGAAACAATGTGCAATAAAAGTCTGCATTTTTAGTGATCATATTTGTTCCAGCAGAAAGATCCCTAGTCTGGTAATCAAAAGATTTTAAGCCTCGGGGGATTTTAAGACTCTATCAAAAGTTTTATATTGTAATTAATTTGGGATTTAAATTAAACTGCTATAATATCAGGAAAGAGTGTGTGGCTCAAACTATTACTGTCAGTTTGTGTAAATATGAGTTAAAGAAGTGTTTCAGAAAGAAATGTTACTCATGATGCTAACTAATCTTATGGAGAAAGATATCCCCTTTTATTATAGATGTGTGGTGTTGTTTTGTTTTACCTGCAGGCCCAACATTTATAACAAGGCGTTCTTTGAAAGTCTCATAAAGTCGTTTATTTGTCACAAAAACCTAAATGGAAAAAGGGGGCAGGCATCACCAATATACAATAGCAACTTTATATATAATTCAAGATTTAGTTTAATCAGATGCTTTGTACCTCAATGATGCTCTTGCCCAGGTCTTGGGGCAGTGGTGTGCCATACAGGAAACCATTGTCATACGGGTGGCGCTGTGTGAAGCGCAGCCAGCGTGGCAGGTCTGGGAACTGCTGCTTGTTGCACTTGAACACCATGGGGTCATTATACACACGCCCTGGATACACAAATGGAGATGATGTAGTGATATAGACAGTGAAACAAGGCAACTGGGAGTCTGATCCAGGTGCACAAAATTATCAAAGTAATTCAGTCAATCATGCAATGTGTAAAAGAGGTGGAGGAATTAATATTTAAAACTGCAGTGTGTACAAGAGTCAAGCAGTACCAGGAATCCACAGTGCTGCGAGTCCTCCTGGCAATTCTGTAATTCCTACTGAGAGCTGTTGCGTGGGATTTGGCTTCATATACAAACTAAGATGCATCATCACGCTCCAATTTTAGAAACAAGTCCAGATTCACACAGAGCAAATGGTTTCACTGGCTGGTTAATGTTAGATAGTATATAGATATCATATGCAGACAATGCAGATTGGAGAATAAAAAGTGAAAGGTGTATATGAAGCTTTTGTTCTCCACATTAGATAAGTAGCCAAAATTGGCTGGTTACAATCAAACATCAGCCTCAAAGATGCAAAAAAAAAAAAAAAAAAGTGTTCAGAAGGGAGAAATCATTTATGTTTAGCTCACGAATGTGAAAAGGGCATCAAATATAAATGTGGAAATAGTCATAATTTTAATAAACTTCCTGATGTTACTGGCATACTGAGTCAATAGAATAACATTCTGGTTATTAAGGAAATTTATTTCTATATTCTAATACAACTTACCATAGTGTTTGAGGAATGGCTCAAAATAATTCTGGTAGAGTTCTCGGTTTAGCTCATGGACAAACAGCTGGCCCACAGGAGCATGTTTTATGATGTCTGCTTGGACCACCAGCAAACAGACTATACACACTGAGGAGAGAGATATTTATTCATTTGAAAGAGTGAGACAGAATTGTATACAAGCATGAAATGTTGGATGGAATGCAACCATTGGCTCTCTGGCAGCCCTGGAATTTACATTCTAAACTTTCTGGTCATTAGCACACGACTGAGATAGCACTATCTTTAATACTTTACATCATGTGGAAAATAAAAGGAAATGTCTTGTCTTAAGCTCACAGTAAATATTACATACATTTATATTTTGTTTTTCACATACACAGGTTTACACATAGAATAGGACACACAGTAATATAGGTTTAGTATGGCACTGACTGACGTCATACTAAAGCTACATTCAGTCGGTTTTCACTGGTCAGTCAAAAGCTCATCTCTGTAGTGCATGGGCTCATGAATAAGGCTTAATTCAAGATTTGATCATAAGCAAGATCATTTGGGAGAACAAAAGAAAACACCAAATACTTACCTGAAAGTGTTAAAACCCAGTTCCCTCTATCTGCCATCTTGTTTTGAAATTTGACTGACAAGACCAGCTGGAAATGACAGTGGCATCCCCATTGAGTTTAAAAGAGAGGCTATTTTTGCTTCAGCCATAAGACCATAACAGTGTGTGTGTGTGTGTGTGTGTGTGTGTGTGTGTGTGTGTGTGTGTGTGTGTGTGTGTGCGCGTGTGTGTGTGTACTCTATTTTAGAATGAATACCACATCATACTATGTTGCCTGGTAGTCAGATAAAATGGATGAAATGGATGTTTAAATCAAGGTTGCAGTTTGCTTAATGAGTATGCTTTATTTAATATAACCACTTGAAGTTAGAGTAAATTCACATCAGTTAACATCAATTAAAAAATAAAAAATAAAACTGGCATATAGTCAAGGGTGTCAGAGAGGAAGAGATTCCTGGAACTTGCTCTGGATCCACCAGGACCTTGCGCAGGATAAAGTGATGACTGAATAAATGAATGAATGATGTAATTTAAAGTGGTGGCTCATTCATAGGGGCAGGGTGGGCACCATATACAGTATCTGTTCAAAAAACATTAATCGTCAAAGTTCTCATTCACAATGGTATACATTTAAAATTCCATTGAAATACTAATGATCTCTTTTGTGTAAGCAATGATTTTTTTTTTAAGTGTTGCTATTTGACGTGTAACTGAATGTTCAGTGCCAGATTTTTTTTTTCAAAATGTGAACTATATCCATCCATCCATCTTCAACCGCTTACTCCTTTTCAGGGTCACGGGGAACCTGGAGCCTATCCCAGGAGGCATCGGGCACAAGGCGGGGTACACCCTAGAC
>JAFFST010046733.1:34783-52349 GCA_022414735.1 Noturus placidus
TATATATATGTTAGATTTTAGCTCTCCCCAGTAATATCATTAGCCTTCAGAGATGTATATAGATAGCAATCATCACCAGTGTAGACTCGCTTCAGTCTCTCCAGAAACTATATTTATGCTTCTAAACAATGTGGATGATACATGCTAAGTGTATGTAATCATGATCAATTAGCGCAGACTAACCTTCATGAAACTAGGAGATTAACCCTTAAGGGCTATTAGATTACTAGCGTAGGAAATTCCTACATCTGCTGCAGTAAATCGTGTGTTTAACATCAAGTAAGATGTCTGGTAAAATAGATAGAGACTTTATTGGTATAGAAAGATTTATTATTTCTTCATGATTTTGAATTTCACAGCTGAAATGTAGCCTTGCACTGTTAGAAAAAAAAAAAATAAAAATAAATAAATAAATAAAAAAAGCCAGCTCTCAACAATGTGGAAGGGGATTTCATAATCAAAGCATGGCGTCAAAGGCAAGAGATAAAAGGAGAAGGGTTGTGAGGACTGTCTGACAAGAGTGCCAAATCTCTTCTACCTCTTCCCTTTGCTGCATTCTTTTTTTTTACATTTGCTGAGAGACAAGGGAGAGAGATGGAAGGAGAAAGAGAGAGAGAGAGAGAGAGAGAGAGAGAGAGAGAGAGAGAAAATCATGCTGTGAATTTCACCACTTATTAATAAAGAAAGAAAGCCATCTCTAAAGAGGTATGGCACATGGTGATGATCAGTGAGCACTCAGGCAACACACTTCACAGTGCCTCTAATTGAAATGTCCCTTTCAGGTCTCCAATGGGGGTTCTGTTTCACACACACACACACACACACACCATGGCCCACCTCCCCACTACTTAAATACACAAACACACACACACACACACACACACACACACACACACAAACCATCCACTACACATGTGTCTTTACCTACTGCAATTGAGGGGTCTTGAAGAAGGTGGTCTTGAAGGAACGTCTGTAAGTCTTGTTTAAACATTAAAGCATAAGCATAAACACTATTATTATTGGTTAATAATTGGTCATCTGCTATGTGAAAATGACAAATAACTACATTATTAATTGTAATAGTGTGTAATTAATGCTTTGTTAACACACTGTTATGTAAATTATTGAGCATGAATTAATCATCTACCGTCACATCTTATTATATTATATAACGGCTCATTTGTATCCCAGTTTTCATCTACTGACATTGGACTGTCTTATCATTCAGCTGTCTTTTTTAACCTGGAACTGTTTCATTCAAGTGAGCCTACCATCCATACAGTGACCTTCCGGGAGTGGAAGTCTATCGATCAGACAGCTTTCTCTAATTCTGTGGTTTCCACACTAAGTGATCTTCATCCCTCATCACTGGAAGAAAAATTCAAAGATTCAATTCAAAGATTGTCAATGTTCGCAAATAAATTTCTGCTAACCCTGACTGCGCCACTTCACTCCTTTCTCCATCTGGGTTCACTCGTATTTGTTTCACTCATTTCTCACTGCTTGATTCGGAGGCTCTCACAAGGGAGGTATCCAGCATGAAATCAACCCCTTGCTTGCTGGATCCAATCCCTACAAATCTATTTAAATCGTGCATCACTGTTTGGTGCCCTACTATCCTCAGCATAATTAATGAATTTTTGGAAACTAGGGTCGTTCCAGCAGTACTTAAGACTGCTGCTGTTACCCCAGTACCAAAGAAAGAAAATGTCTCCATAGATGACTTTAACAATTTTTGTCCTATCTCAAACCTTCCGTTTATGGCAAAAATACTTGAGCATGTTGTTGCCTCTCAACTCTGTAATCATCTTACAACCAATAACCTCTTCGAACCCTTTCTGTCAGGTTTTTGAAAATTTCACTTGTTGATGGCCTCTAATTCAAGAGCTACCTCACTTCTTATTCTTCTTGAACTTAGAGCCGCCTTTGATACTGTGGATCATGGTCTGTTACTTACCCGCCTTGAAAGTGTTTTTGGTGTGTCTGGGACAGTTTTTAGCTTGTTTAAATCCTATTTTACAGACCATTCCCATTTTATTTCTATGTGTGGCTTTAGGTCTGACACTTGCTCGGTGCTCACTGGTGTTCCGCAGGGCTCAGTTCTAGGCCCTCTACTCTTTAATATTTATCTATTTCCACTTGGGCATCTGCTGCGATCGCTTGACCTCCGTTATCACTTTTATGATGACGACACCCAAATCTACATCCACTCTAAATCTGGTGAAAACATGTATGCTTGCTATCTTTCTGACTGTGTTTCTGAAATAAAAGCTTGGATGAACAATAACTTTCTGTGCCTGAACAGCGGGAAAACTAAGGTTATGCTTTTTGGTTCCCGTCATCAAATTCTCAAAGCAGCCCCACTATCCCTGTTTTTTGATGGCTCTATTCTGGAGACCCAAAGTAAGATGAGGAACCTTGGTGTGATTTTCGATACCACCCTCACTTTTGATTTTTTTGTTCATAGCACTGTGAAAGCATCCTTCTTTCACCTCAGAAACATAGCAAGAATTCGTCCAATGCTAAATTTATCTGTCGCTGAAAAACTGATCAATTCATT
This sequence comes from Noturus placidus, assembly GCA_022414735.1. Lineage (NCBI taxonomy): Eukaryota > Metazoa > Chordata > Actinopteri > Siluriformes > Ictaluridae > Noturus > Noturus placidus. Next base: position 37,344 of record JAFFST010046733.1, read on the forward strand.
TGTAGTCTCGCGGCTGGATTACTGTAATGCCGTTTTAGCTGGAGTTTCTAAAACCACAATTAACAAATTGCAACTCTGCCACCCGGACCCTGACGAGAACCAGGAAATGTGACCATATCACTCTTGTTTTGAAGTCATTACACTGGCTCCCAGTCAGGTTCCGTGTCAATTTCAAGATCATGTTGTTGGCATACAAGGTTTTACATGGCTTGGCTTCACAATATTTATCCACCTTATTAATCCCTTACACCCCAAATCGCAGACTATGCTCCTCACACCGTAATCTGTTAACTGTTCTACAAACACAACTGAATTCTATGGGTGACTATGCTTTCTCTGTCTATACTCCTTTACTTTGAAACTCTCTTCCTCCTGAACTCAGGGATGCCCAGACTCTTCGCGCTTTTAAAACTCTACTTAAAACACACTTCTTCAAACTTGCATTTGACTGCTAGTGTCTTTTTATTATTGTTTTATCACTTTTACAATCAATTGTGTTGTTTTAGTTCTTTTCACTTTTATTGTTGTATTGTATTCTGTGCATTGTTCATTCATGTACAGAGCTTTGAGAAGCTACTTTTAAAGGTGCTTTATAAAATAAAGATTATAATAATAATAATAATAATAATAATAATAATTGTTATTATTATTATTATTATTATTATTATTATTATTATTATTATTATTATGTTATTCCTGTAGATCTTAGTCAGCATCGAGTGACGTGCAGTTTATCAATTTAAGAGCTTACAATTTGCACAATTTAGACAGGTGGTCTTCAAGGAATGTTTGTAAAAATCACTATGGATATGTAAGTTTGGTAGTAATTAGCATCTTTGGTAAAGATTATTGAAATTGTCCTCAGCATAGGAATGATATGAATTCGCACATTACACCATGGATATTCTTGCCACAAGAAGCAGCATATGACTTGATACTCCTCAAAATATGCTATGCTCCAAATATTACAGGAGTTTTCTCAGAATACATGCTAGTTATGACTCACTTTGAATGTTCGGTGCAAATGTGTGAATGAATGAATCAGCCTCTCCGTCTCCATCAAGTCTCTCCATCCTCCAACTTTTTCTGCCTGCCAGCTCTTAACTTTCTGCAGACATCTTTAGTGTTTCTTGCAAGATGTCAAATGCTTTTGTGATGTGTGGGTTTTAGCATTCATGCCAGATGAATAAGGAAGCTGATGCATATTTTGTAACCATACAGACTCAGTATTTATATCCTAAAAAAACCTTGATAATTATGTAGACCATATGATGGCAGGTATCATGGCTACAGAAATTACATTCAAACTTGAGCTCTCAAGATAAACTCAATTTGAACATATTTAAATTTAACACTGATAATACATTTCTAACATGTTGTAATAATGCAATACACCATTAACAACTATTTTAAAAAATGGTATTTAGTATTTAAATGTTAACGAATGTTTTAAATGTGCTTACGTCATTCTCGGAATATGGTGCTAAACCTGTCGCATTACTAATTGGTTATAATAAGTTTTTGGAAAATTTGATTACATTTTATATTGAAGAACACATATTAGGGGTTAATCAAGGTTTTCTTATTTGTTCAGTAAAGCCCAAATTAGGCACTTGTAAGTGGTGAATTCACTAGGAATTAGTCTTTATTCATAAACATTATTATTGGTTCATAACTGGTAGTTGTTAGCACATTTGACACTTCCAGGGTTGGGGATCCAAATCCCACCTCTACCCTGTGTGCGCAGAGTTTGCATGTTCTCCCAGGGCTTTGGGGGTTTCCTCTGGGTACTCCAGTTTCCTCACTCAATCCAAAGACAAGTGTTGTAGGCTGACTGGCATTTTTTTGTGCGTTTTTTGTGGCACCAATTTGTGAATGAGTGTGCAATAATGATGTATAAAATGTACAGTGGGGGAAATAAGCATTGAATGTGTCAGCATTTTTTCAGTAAATATATTTCCAATGAGGTTATTCACATGAAATTTTCACCAGACTGTGGTATTAACTCAAGAAATCCACACATATAAATAAATCCAAACATTACAGTCCATAAATGAAACCATGTGATGAAAAACAGCCTCACAACATGATGTTTCCACCTCCAAACTTCACTGTTGGTGTAGTGTTTTAAGGCTGATGTGCAGTGACATTTCTTCTACAAAAATTGTGTATAGTATGGCAGCCAAAAAGTAAAATTTTGCTCTCGTCTGACCAAATTACACACTGCCAGTATTTCGTAGGCTTATCCAGATCGGCTGTAGCAAATTTTAAATGAGTGTTAACATGCCTTTCCTTTAGTAATGGAGACTTGGTGAGCGTGAACAGTGGAGTGCATTGCCTATGTTTTCTCTGTGACGATGGTACCTGCTCCCTCCAAGTGTTTCCTGAGTGCTTTCCTCTTCTGACTATTCTTCTGACTCCCTGGTCAGAATTCTTGCGAGGAGCTCCAGTGCACTGCCGGTTGATGACGGAGTGATGTTGCGTCCACTTGCAGGTAATAACCCCAATGGTGCTTACTGGAGGATTCCAAAGTATTGAAATGCATCTGTATCAGATTCCATCAATATCTTTTGCAACAATAAGGTTCCAAAAGTCTTGGGAGAGCTATTTGCTTTTACCCATCATGAGATGTTTCTTGTGTTACACCTTGGTAACAAAAAGCCTTTATCTAGACCAGCCTTTCTCAATCCCAGTCCCCAGCCCCCCAGAATGTTTTAGATGTCTCACTAATTAAAACACTTGGTTCAACTCATTAGCTTATTAGTGTGTTAAACAGGGAGACATCTAAACCATTCTGGGAGGGGGGCCTGAGAACTGGAGTTGAGAAACACTGATCTTAATTGATATTAATTTGCACAGATAAGAGTTATAATTACTTACAAATTTCAGCAATTTTTTTTTTTTTTTTTTTTTTTTTTGCCTTATCTTTCCATGGAGAACTGCTTTATCTTAGTGTATTCAATATATATATATTTTTTTTTTCCTGTGCCATTCCACTTTATTACACAACTTTATTTATGGACATAAATGTTGTAAATTCTTTATATTTCCAGTCTGCTGAAAATTTCATGTGAATAGCCTCATTGGTGGCACCCTGTCCAGGGTGTACCCCGCCTTGTGCCTGATGCTCCCTGGGATAGGCTCCAGGTTCCCCGTGACCTTGAGAAAGGAGTAAGCGGTTGAAGATGGATGGATGGATGGATGGAAATGTATTTTCTGAAAACAATTTTTCCGCATTCAATACTTACTTCCCCGAGTGTATATGTTATATAACCCCAATTCTGAAAAAGTTGGAACAGTATGGAAAATGCTAATAAAAACAAAGAGGAGTGATTTGTAAATGTACTTTTCTTGTATTTATACAAAAACTTATAAAGAAAAAGTATTTGAAGTCTTACGTAATAAACTACATAGTTTTTTTGAAGGAAAACATTCATTTTGAAATTGATGCATTCAACATGTTCCAAAAAGGTTAGGACATGGGTAATTTAGGACCAAAAGTGACATGACAAGTTGAAATAAGAAGGTGATGTGAAACAGGTGAGGCAATCGCCTAATAACATTATATAAGGAGCTTCCAAAAAAGGCCTAGTACTTCAAGAGCAAGGATGGGTTGTATTATCGAATAAGTGAATAATCCAACAGTTTGAGAACAAAATTCCGCAAAGAGAAATCAGTAAGATTTTGAGCATTTCACCTTCTACAGTGCACAATATAATTAAATGCTTCAAGGAATCCTGTCAAATCTTTGCGCATAAAGGGCAAGGCCAAAAACCACTTCTGATTGCGCATGATCTCTGATCCCTCAGACATCACTGTCATGAGTCTGTAATGGATATCCTGACATGGGCTCTGGAATACTTTGGCAAACCTTTGTGAATCAACACCATTCACCGCTGCATCCACAGATCCAAGTTAAGGCTTTACTATGGAAAGCAGTAGCCATACATCAACATTGTCCAGAAGCGCCACTGACTTCTCTTGGCTTGGTCTCATCTGAGATGGACAGTAGCACATTGGAATTGTGTTTTGTGTTCTGAGGAGTCAACATTTCATCGTGTTCTACAAGCCAAAGAAGAAAAGGACCATCCAAACTGTTATCAGTGTCAGGTCCAAAAGCCAGCATCTGTCATGGTATGGGGGTGTGTCAGTGCCCATGCCATGGGTAATTTGTACATTTGTGAGGGCACCATTAATGCAGAAAGATATGTACACATTTTGGAGCTACATATACTGCCAACCAGACGTCGTCTTTTCCAGGGACGTCCCTGCATTCAACCACATTCTGCACAGATTACATGAGCATGGTTGCGTAAACAGAGAGTGCGGGTGCTAACATGGCCTGCCTGCAGTTCTTATCTCTAATTGAGAATGTGTGGAAAAGGCCCCATTCAGTTGCTCAGCTGAAGAAACGCATAATGGATGAACAGGGGAAAATTTTGCTTGTTAAACTTAACCAATTGGTGTCTTCAGTGCCCAAACGCTTAATAAGTGTTAAAAGAAAAGGTGATGTTACACATTGGTAAACAGTTGACTGTCACAACTTTTTGGAGTGTGTTGCCAAAAATTGTGTCATCAGATTTTAATTGAATGTATATTTAAAAAAATAAATGACATCAAATAATGTGTTGATACGTTTTTTTTTTTTTCATATAGAACAGGAGGAACTGAATTTTCAAATGACTGTTTTAGTTTGTTATTTATTTATTTATTTATTTATTTATTTATTTATTTATTTTTGCAATTCCCAAACTGTTGCTACTTTTTGAAAATTGGGGTTGTACCTGTTGATTTTAGGCAGAAGTGACTTGCAGTGTATCACTGTAAGAGCTTATAAAATCAGAATAAGTTAGTTTTATACAACATGTCCCATATTTTAGTAATCAATAATTAGAAGCTATAAAACACTAAACAAGTTCTTATACTGAAATTTGTGTCCCATATTCTAAAGGAAAACTCATTTAACCATTTAGTGGAAACATTTTAATTTTAATTTAAAGAATTTATTTAATTGTATGTGAATACTAGAATATGGGACATGTATTAGTGTCTTCAGAAATCTGTAGACGTCACTACAAACTAGAGGTGTAACACACTACTAAGTATATATTAACCAGTTCTAAATTTAGATGTTTAATTCATGCTTAATAATTTGAATCAGTTTGCATAAATAAGGACATTTAATAATCTACCACAATTAATAATGCATTTATTAGTCATTTTCCCCAAACAGATCCCCAGTTATGAACCTATTATAGTGCTTATGAATAGTGTCTGATTTGTAGTGAAGAAACCATTTACAAGTGTCTAATTTGGGCTTTATTCAACAGAGAACACATCTTAAATTAACATCATTGTTGAATTTTAAAGCTTCATAAGCAATAAAAAATGGTTTGACTTCTTATTGTGTACATGTTTTTTTTTCTAATTTCCTTTGAAATGGCACACCAAGTGCTTGAAAAAAATAGCTTGTCTTTTAAGAAGGTTGTACCGGTTTAGAAACTTTTGCAAGCATTTACAAAATAATATTTATTCATTTTTATGTGGCAAGGCTGAATATACTGTAAGTATTTGGGCTGTTAATTATGTAAATTAGCTAAATAAAATAACTTTTAATAATATGAATAATTTAAAATATATTTAACAGAAATCCCTTTTCTTGCATTACATGCCACTGGTATTGGCTATATCTATCTATCTATCTATCTATCTATCTATCTATATATATATATATATATATATATATATATATATAAACAGTTGTGGATAAGTGCCTCCTGGTCCAAAGCTCAGAAGAATAAGTGGCCATTTCAACCAGCACCAATATAGTTATTAATGTACTTGCAAATTATTTTGTTTCTGTTTTTGTGGATAATTCAGACAAGTAATGAGACTTTCCTCTTTCACTCTTGCTCTAAAATAATTTTTCTTAATAATAAAAAATAATAAAAGCATTTAATATAATAATTTATTGATGCTATGTGATAAATGATACTGTTGGAAAATAGATTTGTTCCACTTTTCCTTAATTGGAAATTTGTCACTGGTATTACTGTCACTGGTGTAATGGCCTGTGCTTATAACATCAGTGACAATTAATAACTTCAGTGACTTACTAAGAAATTACACCAAATTAAAAATCAAGAATATTAATTATTCATTCAAAATGACCCACTTGCTAAAGTGTGTATACATATTATTGGATCATTAATGAACAAAAGTTATTCCAAAATTAAAAATGATTAAAAATGACACTTCATGTAGTTGCTCATGTGTGTGTACTCATGATTACAACACACATGTAGTGCCCTCCACTAATATTGCCACCCTTGGTATATATGAGAAAAGAAGGTTGTGAAAAATTGTCTTTATTGCAGTGCCTTCCATTTTAAAAAATAAAAATAAAATAAAAAAAACACAAAAATACCCTGCTCTTTTGGATATCAAACAATTGAAAACAAAACACAGGTTTATCAAAAAAAATATTTGTTAAATATAGGTGTGCAACAGTTATTGGCACCCTTTTAGTCTATACTTTGTGCTACCACACTTTGCCAAGACAACAGCTCTGAGTCTTCTCCAATAATGCCTTATGAGGTTGGAGAATACGTGGCAAGGGATCTGAGACCATTCTTCCATACAGAATCTCTCCAGATCCTTCAAATTTTGAGGTCCACGCTGGTGCACTCTCCTCTTCAAAACACCCCACAGATTTTCTATGGGTTTCAAGTCAGGGGACTGGGATGCCCATGGCAGGACTTTGATTTTGTGATCAGTAAATAATTTCTGTGTTGATTCTGAGGTATGTTTTGCATCATTGTCCTGCTGGAACATCCAACCACAGCCATTTTAAGCTTTCTGTCAGAGGCAGTCAGGTTTTCATTTAATATCTGTTGATATTTGATAGAGTCCATGATGTCATGTATCCTAGCAGAATGTCCAGATCCTCTGGCAGAAAAACAGCCCCAGAACATTAAAGAGCCACCACTATAATTAAACATGGGCATGAGGTACGTTTCCATATGGCTAACTATCGGAGGTGTTTTTTGCCAAAAGCTCTATTTTGGCTTCATCTGACCATAGAACCTGATCCCATTTTAAGTTCCATTTGTGTCTGTCAAATTCAAGACCCTTGAGTTTGTTTTTGGATGAGAGTAGACGCTTTTTTTAAAAGCCTTCCAAACAATTTGCTGATGTAGGTGAATTCGGATTGTAGTTTCTGACCACAAGATGCAACTACCTTCTACAATTCTCCAGCTGTGATCCTTGAAGATTTTCTGGCCACTCGAACCATTCTCTTCACAGTGTGTTGAGACAATATAGACACATGTCCAATTTCTGGTTGATTCATAACATTTCCAGTGTACTGAAACTTATTAATTACTGCCAGATGGTGGAAATGGGCATTTGGGGCATTTTCAATGCTTGTGCTATATTCTTATAGTAACTTCCCATTTTGTGAAGCTCAAAAACCTTTTGTTGCACATCACAGCTATGTTCCTTGGGCTTACCCATTGTTATGAATGACTTAGGGAATTTGGCCTATGTGTTACCTCATATTTATACCCCTGTGAAACTGGAAGTCATGGTTGAACAATGGAAATATACTTCAAATAATTTTTTGTCATATGAATTCATCCATCCATCCATCCATCTTCAACCGCTTACTCCTTTTCAGGGTCACGGGGGAACCTGGAGCCTATCCCAGGAGGCATCGGGGACAAGGCGGGGTACACCCTGGACAGGGTGCCAGTCCATTGCAGGGCCATATGAATTCATATTTATTACAATTATTATTGTACACCTATATTTAACAAAGTTTTTTTTTGTTTGTTTGGATAAACCTGTTTTGTGTTCGCAATTGTTTGATAACCATGAGAGCAGAGTATTTTTGCGATTTTTAAAAAAAAAAATATCAAAAGATTAAACAATAAAGACAATTGTTCATAGACTGCTTTGCTCATATTTACCAAAGGCACCAGTACTTGTGGAGGGCCCTCTAGTTTCTTCTACCCTTACAATATATTCAGACTATATACAGACTTCTAACATGATAATGTTTAAATCACCAAATGAGTGTGATGCGGTTGGATTTCATACAATTATATACAAATTAAGTTAAAATAGTATTAACACATAACCATAAACTGTCCATCCACTCATACAAAAGATGATTGTTATATTCTGTTAAAAATTGTTAAAAATAAAAAAATAAAATAATTAAAAAGTATAAAATTTATTATTTTGATAAGCCTATTTGAAATGGTGAAATCAAAGCTCATGCTCCCTTTACAGGTTAAAATTCCATTTGTCCACCAATTTTGTTTTTTCATCTATCTCTCTGATGCAATTCATGAATATAAGTGGGTGCTGACCTTTCAACTGTTGATTCCGCAATTGAGGAGGCTGCAGCACGACTCAACTCTGAGTCACAGCAGTGGTTCAGCGCACTAAGGGTAAACACACATTGCTCTGATTAACTCCCATTATGGACTTTTTGCAGAGATAAATCCACCATGCTAACATTTTCATTACCCATGTATTATCTCCTCATGTACATAGTGTTGGGTTATATTAGCATTTAGGATATTGGGTGTGGGCATCATGGTGGTGTAGTGAGTAGCGTTTCCACCTCACATCTCCATGGTCTCTGGTTTGATCTTGAACTTGGGTCACTGTGGGTCTGTGTGGAGTTTCACATGTTCTCCTTGTGTCAGTTTCCTCTGGGTTCTCTGTTTTTCCCACCTCACAAAATAATAAAAGTGAATTGACTGCTTATTTTACATTGACTGGCGTAAAGGCACAGAAAATATTTTTACTGTTACAAACAACACATACACATTTACTGAAGATGGAAAAACCAATGAACAGTGATAACCCTGTGTGGAACCTTGGACCTGCATGACAGTTCCAGAAAGAAAACATCAGCAAGCAGCAGACAAAAGAAGAAATTAGTGTCTTAAGCAGTCAATCAGGAGACGGGCCAATGAACCAAATCACCAGTTTAGAAGAACAAGACAGAGAATATGGAGAAATAGAACATAATGTGATAATGGTAAATAACAGATGTTGTTGTTCAGCTAGGAGTGACAATAATGATGCCCTATTATACTTCTAGGCAAGAAAAAAACTTGGATCATGCAGATGCAAGTTTTTTTCTTCTTCAGCGTCTTTTTTTTTTTAACTCCTATTAGTAACATTGTCCTTTGTCCCCTAAACAATTGACTATAAATGTAAAGATACTTAGAAGAAATACAAGATTAGTTGTACTTGCATTTACCACACTGCCAAAAATGACCTATTAGACTATTATATATACTGTATAGCCAAAAGTTTGTGGACACCTGACCATCACACCCATATGTGTGGTTGAACATCACATTCCAGATGTAGTACTCCCTTCACTGCTGGTACAGCCTCCACTCTTCTGGAAAGGGTTTCTGTCCTTCCAGCCACAATAGCATTAGCGAGGTCAGGCACTGATGTTGACGAGAAACCCTGGCTCACATTTGTTTTTTTCAGTTCATCCCAAAAGTGATCAGTAGGGTTAAAGTTAGGGTTCTCTGCAGGTCACTCTGTTTCGTCCACACCAACATTGGCAAACCATGTCTCCATGGACCTTGCAGTGTGCATATCTTAACGCTACAGCATACAAATTCATATTATACAATTGTGTGTTTCCAACTTTGTAGCAACAGTTTGGGGAAGAATTACATGTGGGTGTGATTCTCAGGTGTCCACAAAATTTTGGCCATATAGTGTATAGTACAACTGAATGCATGAGGAAACAACAAAAGGAAATTAATGAACAGCATTTGTAAATTAATTAATCAGTTATTTTTTTTTCATTCCTCCTAGATCTAACTTTAAAGAAAAATGATGAAACTCTTCATAAACACTTAGTGGCCTGGCCCACCACTGCTGGTGTTTAGTCAATTTCACACAGCAACCATATATATACAGTGTAGCGTATTTAGTGTGACACCTGAGTGCATGCCAAGGCAAAATTCCTGTTGTGCTGTTTGTAGTTGCAATGTGAAATAATCATGCACACAGCTGGAGCTTAAAATTTAAGTTCTAAAAAAATGAAATACAGCAACTGGAGTGTTTTGTTATACCAGTTCACTCCAGTGTTACCCACTATCATTCCAATTAATGTGGAATGATACTAAAATGATTACAACATTGCTTAAAGTCATTGGCTTGGATGGATTGTCCAGTGATTTTTCCCTGTTTCAGTGAACACAAAACACAGTTTTAAATGTGTTTTAAGAAATATACTATTAGCTTAATAGTATCTATTAAGATAAATAAGACAAAGAGATCTCATATCCAGCAGCATTAATTATCTACCATTCTCCAAGAACATGATTACTGTATATAACTGATTCCAAAGGAATTATGGTTTGTTAAGCCAAAGTGTTCTTTATTATAGTGAATATTGCAATACAGTACAGCTACAATGCACAGTAAAGTTTCTTCAGCTAAAATGCTGACAGCAGGCTTACGTCATAAAATATGTGCATATTCTACAAATAAGATGCCACACTATCACACAGTGAAAATCATTATGTTGAATATATGTATGTCCATTAAATATGAATATGCTGGTAGTGTGAATAAACTATTGAGTTATTTACTAATGTAATTAAGAATTACATGGAAATATGTTTCTCTGATGGAACATTTTGAGATAATTTTTAACAGACCAGATTTAGGAGGAGAGTGAGGATCTAATAAAGAAGCACTTTATTGTCACTTTATAAATCAAGGCAAAAATGTTAACACTAATGTTAACACACTGGGCGGCTGTGGCTCAGTCGGTAGAGCGGGTTGTCCACTAGTCGTAGGGTTGGCTGTTCGATTCCCGGCCTGGATGACTCCACATGCCGAAGTGTCCTTGGGCAAGACACTGAACCCCAGGTTGCCCCCGATGGCAAGTTAGCACCTTGCACGGCAGCTCTGCTACCATTGGTGTGAGTGTGTGAGTGTGTGTGTGAATGGGTGAATGAGACACAGTGTAAAGCGCTTTGGATAAAAGCGCTATATAAGTGTGCCATTTTACCATTTACCATTTAACACAGTCCATTACTCAAAATGATGAGGCAGGCAAAGATCAAAACATGATCAGATATAACTTCCATATCTTCCATATACCACATAGTAGTCCAGTAAACAAGGCAAAGGATCTAAACACAGTAAAGGAAGGCATCAATAAATAGTAACGTCCCCCTTGATACTGAAACACAACACACTTTACTTTGAAACATTGTATGTTTGATTCATTCTCTGTGCATCAGTAGAGTGATGGCCTTGACAACATGACTAAGATGCAGTTAGCTCAGGTGTTTACAGATAAGCTTAAGCAGAAGAGCCAGCACTCATCAATGCCTTAGGATAAGTGACAGAAGACATATAGCTCTCCTATGCTACTGGAGTTTTACAGTTGTCCATATGTTCGTCCAAACGTTGAGCTGCGATCAATATATCTGAACCCTAGTGCACTGTAATACAGAGTAATATAGCTGGGTATAGAACTGCCTCAACCAATGAATGCACAGTTACATGAATACATTACCAAACAGTAAGTGAGCAGCTCCAACCCATGCTACAATATCATATTAATAATGTGTAAAAGCTTAGCCTTGAGCAGATCATAACACATAAAATTGATCACATAAATAATTAAAATATATTTTCTCCACTTTTCCCAGTCTCCTCAGTATTCTGTGAGCAAGTAATTTCAAGGCAGGAGAAATGATTAACATCAGAAAAGAAGTCAACCTAGTTTTGGCATTGTGCAACTCTGTAGTTTAATAATGAGCTATGTTAATCTTCCTCTATTCATCCATTAGTGACAGTTTCTGTCTACAGGTCTTCTGATGATTGGTTGTTGGACTGTTTCTCAACCCAGCATTGACACTGAACTGTTAATAAACCACTGATACACTCACTTCAGCACTTAAAACACTAACATGCCACCATGATGTCACATTCACTGCTGTGCTGAAAATGTTCCACTACCTAAATAATACAGTGCGGGAAAAAAGTATTTGATCCCCTGCTGATTTTGTACGTTTGCCCACTGACAAAGAAATGATCAGTCTATAATTTTAATGGTAGGTTTATTGGAACAGTGAGAGACAGAATAACCGCAAAAAAAATCCAGAAAAATGCATGTCAATAATGTTATAAATTGATTTGCATTTTAATGAGGGAAATAAGTATTTGACCCCTCTGCAAAACATGACTTAGTACTTGGTAATGACTCAGTAATGACTTTTCATTTTCAATGCCCTGGCTGAGGGAAGGAGGTTCTCACCCAAGATTTGACGGTACATGGCCCCGCCCATCGTCCCTTTGATGCGGTGAAGTTGTCCTGTCCCCTTAGTAGAAAAACACCCCCAAAGCATAATGTTTCCACCTCCATGTTTGACGGTGGGGATGGTGCTCTTGGGGTCATAGGCAGCATTCCTCCTCCTCCAAACACGGTGAGTTGAGTTGATGCCAAAGAGCTCCATTTTGGTCTCATCTGACCACAACACTTTCACCCAGTTGTCCTCTGAATCATTCAGATGTTCATTGGCAAACTTCAGACGGGCATGTATGTACTTTCTTGAGCAGGGGCGCTGCAGGATTTTATGGTCCCAGCAAGCTTGAGATCATTGGCAAGATCCTCCCGTGTGGTTCTGGGCTGATTCCTCACTGTTCTCATGATCATTGCAACTGCACGAGGTGAAATCTTGCATGGAGCCCCAAGCCAAGGGAGATTGACAGTTCTTTTGTGTTTCTTCCACTTGCAAATAATCGCACCAACTGTTGTCACCTTCTCACCAAGTTGCTTGGCAATGGTCTTGTAGCCCATTCCAGACGTGTGTAGGTCTTCAATCTTGTCCCTGACATCATTGGAGAGCTTTTTGGTCTTGGCCATGGTGGAGAGTTTGGAATCTGATTGATTGATTGCTTCTGTGGACAGGTGTCTTTTATACAGAAACAAGGTGAGATTAGGAGCACTCCCTTTAAGAGTGTGCTCCTAATCTCAGCTTGTTACCTGTATAAAAGACACCTGGGAGCCAGAAATCTTTCTTATTCAGAGGGGGTCAAATACTTATTTCCTTCATTATTTCTGGATTTTTTTTTTTTGTTTTTCTGTCTCTCACTGTTCAAATAAACCTACCATTAAAATTATGGACAGATCATTTCTTTGTCAGTGGGCAAACGTACAAAATCAGCAGGGGATCAAATACTTTTTCCCCCACTGTATGTGATTCTATGGTGGTTTGCCATTGGTGGATAGAGTTGAGCAGCTCCGACAAATTGTGCTGAGCAACAGTTGAGCTACAGTGACTGTGCACCTATGTGATGAGTCAACGATTTTTCACTATATATGCGACCTCCAATTATTCATGATGTTAGCTTCCAATATTATGCCAATGACTCAGTTGTACAATGTGTTTCAGCAAAACCAGATGACAGACATCAGCTTAATAATATTAGGGAATATGTAAAGGACAATAGACACTGATGCTGAGTAATTGTCGTCTACTTAATTCTGACAAGAGAGAATTTCTTCTAACAGGGCCAAAGGAAAGTTCTTGGTGTTGTTGACTCTAGTTATGTAGATAATATTACTAGGATAGACTATTTTTGTCTGATAAATATTGTTCAGCTAAGAAAGTTAATGTCTAATGATGCAGAAAATCTAGTTCATATTGTTTTTACGTCTAGGTTAGATTATTGTAATGGCATGCTGCATAGATGTTCCAGTAAATTCATGAACATGCTCACTACACTGGTTCCCCTGAATTGATGGGACAGCATTGATTATAAACGAATAGTAATGACCTATAAAGTACTGAATGATCTCACCCTACAGTACCTTAGAAAACATTTGGTCTATTATGATCCTCCACACCTGCTTCTATCAAAAAGTGCAGGTTCTTTGTCATATTGCAATGATGTATAATCCTACTATGTGTTTTCACCCAGAAAACGATGGGTTCCGTGTTGAGTCTGGTTTATCTCAAGGTTTCTTTTTCCGGCCCCCCTTGGCTTACACATTTATGTAAAGCTGCTACGTAGCAATGTATATAGTTAAAGTGTTATACAAATAAAACTGAATTGCATTGAAATGGTGTGTGTGTGTGTGTGTGTGTGTGTGTGCGTGTGTGTGTGTGTGTGTGTGTGTGTGTGTGTGTGTGTGCATCAGGGCTGTGACTCATTTTAGGCACTTACAACCATATTCAAGAAAAAGCACATTTCACTCGTACTGACACCATTTGACTGTAGAGCACTCAATGGACATTTTAGGCAGGAGTTATTTGCAGTAGTGTGTGTGTGTGTGTGTGTGTGTGTGTGTGTGTGTATGTCTGTGCGTGAATCCTCTGGCTGCCCTTCTAACAGATGTGTATTTCTGCTGACAGCGCTGATCTACAGCAAGTCAGCCTACAGCAAGTCAGTGGCTTCACACTAAGCTATTACTTAATTCATTGACATTTGCTGTAATTGCCTGGGGGCAGTTTGCTGTGGAAGTATAGGGTACTAAAAGGATTAGATTAGAAAAATAGAATTACCATTTCAGATTTAAGGGGTAATCTGGAAGATGCTTCAACATGGCAGAACAGAAAAAAAGTGCAGGTGCCCTCTGGAAAGGTCTAGCTGGGTGCATGAAGCAAAAAGCTGATTTCCTCAGGAAATGTTAATGCATTAAAGTTAACTCATTGAAAGGAGGCATAGAGCGACAGGGATGTGAGTAGAGGTGTGAGGCTAGCCGTTATGGATGGCTCCCCATTTCTCTCCCCTGTTTCTACTTGGCTGGCACTTTATCATGGCAGCTTGGTGCAGTTCCTGCAGAAATGGCCTGTCAGGGCTGCTTGGATGTGTCGATTCAGAGATAATGACATATTGAAGGCTATGAACCACATTCGTGTCACCCTTCTGGTAATTGGTTCCTCCACCAGTTTATTGACTCTTGCAGCAGTGCACATCACTTATAAAAAAAAAAAA
>JAFFST010046733.1:64744-77404 GCA_022414735.1 Noturus placidus
CATGATGCTCTCTGTGCTTTAAACGGACCTCTGAGACTATCACAGAGCAGGTGCGTTTATACGGAGACTTTATTACACACAGGTGGATTCTATTTATCAACATTAGACATTTAGGTCAACATTGGATCATTCAGAGATCCTCACTGAACTTCCGGAAAGAGTTGCTGCACTGAAAGTAAAGGGGGCTGAATAATTTTGCACGCCCAATTTTTCAGTTTTTTATTTGTTGAAAAAGTTTGAAATATCCAATAAATTTGGTTCCACTTCATGATTCTGTCCCACCTGTTGTTGATTCTTCACAAAAAAATTACAGTTTTATATTTTTATGTTTGAGGCCTGAAACGTGGCAAAAGGTCGAACAGTTCAAGGGGGCCGAATACTTTCGCAAGGCACTGTATATAGCTGCAATGCAACATGTGTCCTAGTTTCAGTGAGGGTGGAGTGTTTGTGGTAGAAATTATGACAAGATTGAAAACTAATCAACTTTCCAAGGCCACTTGGCATGTGATTTGATAAATCAGGCTTCTGGCTTTCTTTTAGTCATTTTACATGTCCAAGAATATTTTAGTTTGGGAGGAATAGACATGTAAAGGTATGAAAATGTCATATCATGATTATCATGACCAAAACTATTATGGTTATCAGTATTGTCATGGTATTGTTAAAATGTGCTGAAAATGTACTGATAAACACACTGAAATTATTTAAACACAGTCGTTTTGCTTTTTTACAGTAATAAAAATAATTTAGTTCAGTTAGAGAACATGGCAGAAGGCAGTGACAGCATTCAGGAGAATTTCCAAACTTTCATGGGGACCAAATCTGAAGTGTGGTCATATTTTGAATTTTATAAAAATTGTGAGGGACACTTAATAGAAGATGGCAACCCTGTCTTCAGAGATTGCCATAAAAAAATGTTGCTGCGAAAAGGGAGCTCTAGTTCTTTATTGGTACTTTTACCTCTTTTCCCCCTCACTTTAAAATCACTTAGGAATGCTCGTGCGTCCTTGCGCATTTCACTTTAACTTTCAAATTAGCGACAATTGCTTGAATGGTGGGTTAATTTTTATTCTTAATGAAAATCACAACAACAAAACAGTACAATGACAAACTAGCTTATATTAAACTAAATATTCCACCACTGTCTTCTCAGTCAGCTTGCTTAACCCCTGTCAGTCAGCACACCTCACTTTCGTCACATGATGAATGAAATCTGACTCCTGCTGATCAGTGCTGTGACTTTGACTCATTCGGCTCATGCTGTATTGAAAAGATGCATTCAGTTTTTAATTGTAGCATCCATTTTCACGCTCGAAAAGCAATGCTGCATCTGTGTCAGATTTATGCTGTGTGTGTGGGCAACATTTACAGCGAGTTTTACAAACCATGATAATCGCGCACAGTTTTAATGATAATTAAATGTGACATGGCAATACTAACTGTCTGGGAATTTCATCCTAAAACTGGTAACCATTCCATCCCTATGCAGGAAGAGATATTTGAATGATATCACCATTTACAGCATAGCCAAACATAGTAATTTTGCATTTTAGCATGGAAGGATGGTTGGAGGGATATTCAGTATCCTAAATGATTGGGCCAATCCATTTGGTATTTGAATATTGTTGGAAAATCCATCTATTCCTAAATTTGGAACTGTTTTTTTTTTTTTTTTTTTTTGTAAAGCATTAGCATTACTAGTTTTTATTAGCTATTACTCAATAGCTTTAGCTTTAACTTTTACAAAGCAGCATGAAACAACTTTCATCTTTAACCGTAACTAGGCCTAACTTTTCACAGGGAGTTGGCTCATGAGAGCCCTTGTAAATATGCAGTCATGAGACTATGTTGGTTAAAAGGCTGTAGGGCAGAATGGAAAAGTCTGTGACAGTTTCTTCCAGTCATCATCAGTCTAGAAAACCAAAGCAGTCATATAGACCAAAGACAAATTGACCCTCTCCCTCCAACCCTTCCTCTGCTTCAGTCTCTGTCACACAGACTGCCCTAGGAGTCCAAGAGACTTTTTTAAAGTCTATAAATCTATATTATGATGTGTCTTTTAAATTAATTTTCTCTTGGTAACATGAATCACATGACAGATTCTTGGCATGCCCTAACTTTGAAACTTTGTATGCACATTTCACCAAGATGGATTAAAATTAGCCCTTGCTCCTTAAATTATTGACATTGCCCTGGTTTCTTCGGCCACATCTGCAATTCATTTCTGGTGACAAAGGAGGGGCTAAATGAAGAACAAAGTGTGTGTGTGTGTGTGTGTGTGTGTGCGTGCGTGTGTGAGCGAGAGAGAGAGAGAGAGAGAGAGAGAGAGAGAGAGAGAGAGAACTGACAGAGAGACAGAAAGTGAGAGAGAAATTCATGATGAAGAAAGAGTTGTGAAGTTAGAGCTAGTCTTGTTCAGAATACTTTACCTTGAACCTTTAAAATGTCTCTAGGGGCTCTAAGGAACATATGTCTTGTTGATTAATAATTATACAAATTTTACAGTAGTATAATTGTGAAAATCTTTTTCCATTACAGGATACTGTTCAGTAAGCGGAGTTCATTTATTGAGAATAACAATTCTGAAGGCTGTAAATTTTTTATTATAGCATTAATTATTAAAGCAATCCCTATAAAAAATTAACATTCTAATCATATTAACAAAATTGAAAGGTGCGAATAGTTTTCGTTTTCTCTGCCCATTCTTAGATGTCGTTTTGTGTTTATCTATTATATGCCTATTTGAAATTTAATTTGAAATGACTCAGTTTATGAGAATAAAGTTAAACTATAAATATATTAATATTTTATTAAACCAACGTTAAGTGAGATAACTGAAACATCAAAATTAAACTACAATAACAAAATCTGCAATTACACAGAGACAATTCTAGGGATTTTATTCAAGGGGACCTCCTGACATTTTTTTCCTCTTTATTGCCATTAAGAAGAAGAAGAAGAAGAAGAAGAAGAAGAAGAAGAAGAAGAAGAAGAAGAAGAAGAAGAAGAAGAAGAAGAAGCTTCCCTAAGTTATCCAGGTGCCTTTGTAAATACATCAGAAATCCACAAAATCTTCAGTACGATAAGCCAACCATAGGACAACTTACTAATAGTGTTAGTGTTATATCCTGCAAATAAAATGTAGTGCTAGATCAAGCTTCATTCCATCATATAGGCTACAATAGAACATTGTAGATAAAGTGAAGGATTGTATATTCTATATATACTTTTAAAGACTAAGCTGTTAAGAAAATTTGAGCAAAATGAGAAACTTTCAAATTCTGAAAACTCAGGGCCCTAAGCTGTTTTCTGCCTGGCCTGTCCTATAGTTACACCTCTATGAGTACATCCAACTGTCACCCTTTGAACTTCATAAATATTGGGTATACACCAAAAAATGTCATGTATTTCCTTATAAACTATTATGACTCTCATGCACTCATATAAATGTAAGTTTTTTTTTTTTCTTGGGCTCTCCATGTCAGTTTAGGGACACAATTTTGACAACTGTTACATCTTTAACAAGGGAGAGATTCAAATTCAATACTCTCTTTCCTGCCCTATTTTTCTCTATCTCTGTCAATTTTGACTTCTCAGAAAGGTTATCCTTTCAATTATCTGAGACATCAAAGGAATCTCAAAAGAGAGCACAAAACTGACAAAGCAACTGCAAGTTGCTTGTCAAGTGGAAAATAATTTAGTGTCACTCATTTTCTTGGTTGCTACAGACTTTAGCCAAAGGAGGCTCATGGGTCTGATTTGAAAAGAGCACCATATAGTATGTAAGGAAGGTAAAAAAGTATGAGAAACAGGATATGATGCCATCATTTCATCATTGGAACTGTTGTTCTGCACAAATAAACAGCAATTGGAATTGCTGTGTGTGTATGTTTGTCAATGAAGGTGCAAAAATTATTTAGTACCTGATCTTCAGTCTCTCTCTCTCTCTCTCTCTCTCTTTCTACATTGTCCATCAGCGCTTTGAGAAGCTACTTTTAAAGGCGCTTTATAAAATAAAGACTTATTATTATTATTATTTGTTTCTTGGCAGTCCCCTGAGCATTATACACATAAAAGGTTTTCCTTTACATATCTCTCTTTTTCTCCCATTAGGGCAAAATAGACACATGTTTTACAACATTAACATTATTCAGTGACCAATATTATTTTATTTTATTTATTTGTTTCTGCTCCTTTACTCTATTGTCATCATCTTCTCTTTTTCCTTTCACCTCATCATGGACAAGCAAATCATTAAGTTGTCCAGTTCCAGCACCATTCCAGGAAGCACTGCTTCAATGTACAATCCAGTCCAGACATTACAACTCTCCAATTCACCTGAACTCTAACACAATCCTACTTCCTGTTTGAAAATCAACAAACTATGGTGGTAAACGAATATCCCTACTACCCTCGGTGAAAAGCAGTACACCAAAGGAGTAGTATGTCTGAATTCTCAGTATTTATAAAACAGTAGGTGAGAAATACCTGGATGAGCTACTGCTTCTGCCAAGATTCTGCAGTAGGGAACCAATGGACACTGCATTGTCCCATAAGGCAATAGGACTGTTTGTGAAGAGTTGAAAGAACCAAAAATGGCAGATGGCAGCTCGTCAGCTCTTTTTAAGTTGTAGGTCACATGACAACATGGCGGATGTAGTATGTTCAGATTTTATTTATGCTACAGACTAGTACTGATCACCATGAACTGTATCAATGGCCAAGTAATAGGTACTGAATCAAATGCAGTAGGTACTCTCACAGTATGTGAATTCAAATGTAGCTATGTATTTAACCACTGACGTTTCCGATATTCTTTACAATTTTATTCTCTTTTCTGAATGGCAGTTCTGAACTGTATTCTCACTTGTTTGAATTCTGGCTTTGGCCTTTCCCATTTTTGATTTGGTTTATCCTGTTTTTGTCTTTTCACACAATCTACTGGCCTGTATTTTTATTGACTATTCTTCTGCCTTGTGAGTTGGATATGGTAATAAAGATTTATTAAAAGAGTTACTCATAACTACACGAGTGAATATAAGTAGAGACAAAGAAAATCACACTGTACAAAAATGCCACTGTTTTTGTTCCTCAAATTAAAAGCCAATAAAGACCTAGTGTAGCTCCTTTAGGCTGTGCACCATCATGATGATATTTTGCTCCATTGTTGTTCTAGAAACTTACCTCAAACATGAGATGAGCAGAAACATCAGGTTCATATAGATGTCTGCAAGTCAAGGGACAAAACAATTTTAAACAACTTATAATCTGTTATACAGTATATGCAATTGAACATCAGGACATATTTTTGAGTAGTTATGGTCTATTGCTAAAGTAGATGTTATTAAGTACAATTTCTGAGCTGGCACTGGGAAAATAGGGAGCATCACATTTTATGCTTGTATATGTATGTGTGTGTATTGTTTTCTATGTTGTGTGTATGTGTTGTATACCAATCTGACAATCAAAGCTGTGAAGGAAAGTTCAAGGCAGGGGTACATTTGGATATGTTCCAAAAGCATGGGTGTAAAAGTGATTGGAAAACAAATTATGAGCAGGAAAACATTTTTTTTTTCTATTGCTTGCAGCTTTCCTAGTTTTCACACATGCAAAGACACAAACACATGCACATTAAATAGTCTCTTTGTCTCTCTGTCTCTCTCTCTTTCTCTCTCTCTCTCTCTCTCTCTCTCTCCCACACCACACACACACAATCCAAACTCACTCAGGCAGTTTGCAGCATGTGCTTATTTCTTTCAAGTCTTTGTTTCTAAACACTTCCCAAGCAAAATTAAATCCATTAGTGAAATTCTTATACAACATCAACAACAAACAAGAACTACCTATTTCATTGTATGTCTTTAACCGTGCTTAGAAGAGCCAATATTCACACAGCATTTGCACTGATGCCAAAGGGAAAATGATTAAAAATGATAACTTGTAAAAGGACAATTGATAGCCACATTTAAGCATCTGTGTTTATGTTAGCATAGGGTGGTATCAGTGGTCATAGCTTGGCTTTATACGTAATTCTAAAATTCATTATAAGTCCCAGGAATTTTCAATAGATTACAATGGTTAGTAGAATATAATGAGAATGCTGCATCAATATTTACAGTAGCATGATAAGAAAATGTATTGTCCAATTACTTTTCTTTCATTTTTTTCAGAGGAGCAAGGATGCATGTGCAGAGGTTTTATTAAGCACAACCCAAAATCAAAAAGTCAAAGGTCAAAACACAATTAGGCGTAAGGCTCAAATAGAATCATCCAAAAGAATAATCAGTAAAGGATTAGTGAATAGTCATACACAGACAACACAATCATGATTAACACAGCTCACTTAAGTAACTGTAAAGATTATCAAGACTTCACAAAGGAAACCACATGTTTTTATAATTCTAAAAACAGGACGAGAACTGGAACTGAATGACTGAACTAGAATTCTGGTGTGTAATTGATCTCTCTTGGCAGGGAAAGGTATTGTCCTAGGCTGTTGTGATATCTCACATTCAGAAGTGACAAGTTGTCTCATTTGTAGAAGTGGAACCATACGTTGTCTTAATTGGAGTTTGCCAATTGTGAGTGTGTAACAAGTGCTACTATTGTTGCTTGTAAGCGTGTACTGTCCAATCTTGTTGTGTTGTTGTTGTTGTTTTTAATTGTGGTGTGTGTGTGTGTGTGTGTGTGGTGGTGGTGCTGATGGGGGGGATAGTCAAATGACAAAATAAGATGAAGCCATGGTTATAAATGTTCCTTCCATTTTTGCACATCAAACATTAAATATTAAGTAACTGCAGGCACTTCAAGCACTTCTTTTGAATTTGTGACTTTACAGCATCACAGCTAATATAATAATATTTTTTATTTGTTTTTAAAAACTGTCACAACAGTGAACAGTCCCCTGTCACTTTGTTGCTTTCTAGTATGGGCATAAGGCTACTCACTTACCAATGTGTAGCAATCAAATTGGCCTCCACTGTTCCGCATTGCACCATGGAGTTGAGTTACCCAGGTGTTCTGAGGTCTCCATAGTCTATGCTGACAGTGACAGATCATCCATGGGTCTTTGTATGTTTCTCCTCTCTGGTTTGCTGCTTTCATATCCAATGGAGGTTATATTTCATCCCTCTGCATTTGAGCTTATCTAGGTCACTAGCATACTCTGCATACGTGTCTGATGAATGGCCTATGTCTCCAGTGTTTATACTACTAACACATCACACCCCATTATTCCATAGGAGCTTGCCAAAGCCACCATTTACACGATATAATTACTCTCCCACGGAGCTGTGTTAAATAATACAGTTAACGTGTTAGAGGTTGTTGGGGTCATTTTGAGTAAACACTGTTTACCTGAGGTTTTGTTAGTGAAGGTTGTGAAGTAACTTTCTTTAAAAAATGTATTGCACAAACTGGGAGATGGTTAATTTTTTTGCACTGTTTTAAAGTGCAAGGGATGTTACTATTGCTTTAATAAAAGCTACTTTACAGCTGTCAAGTCAAAGGTGAAATCCACTTGCAGAAATGTGAATTCTAACTGACAGGCGACATCTCTGCTCTCAGCAGGTGTTTATTTCCGTTTTTTGCAGGATGAGAGAGATATTTTACCTCCAGTTGTGTCTTTTAACTGTCAAACAAAACTATAAATAAATAAATAAATAAGTTTCAGCAGACTGAAGTTTAGCTATTTTTTTTTTTCTTTTTTCTTACAGTAAAAATTTGACAGGAAAAAAAATGTAACAGTTTAGGGAGAAAAGGTGCTAGCCTCATTTTGGAAATAAGAAATTGTTTCGGTTTAAACAGCAGAAATATCATTAATACATATCAATTGGTGTCTCCATATTTGTGCCTGTTAAGTTTTTTTAAATAATGCTTCTGCTACAGGATTATATCACATGCAATCGCACTTGGTAGGGTGTTCATCAAAAGATCTTGCACCTAAGGGCTGATTTTAGCAGGAGAATAGATTTTTATTGCATTCAGTTGACAATTTCTGAAATATGATGGTTACTTTGTTGCTATTTTGTACTGTTGCACACTGGAAGCTCCTGTCACCAAGACAGATTCCTTGTATGTGTATGCATACTTGGCAGTAAAGCTGATTCTGATTCAGAAGAGTCTGTTGATAAATACACTAAAAAGGTATCCCTGAAATCCTAGCCATTTTTAAAGCTAATTAGTGAGTTAACAGTGTAGATTAAGCTTGAATCAGATGCCCAATTCCACAGGATAATACCCAATGTATGTTTACTCAGAGCAGTGACAAATTTAAAGAAAAACTAGTGGCTCTGTTATACTGTGGGAAACATTTTGTTGTGGTAAACATTGGATTAGGGAAATGGGTTAGGTAAACCTATCCCCTTCGAGTGTAGAGTCACCAAAATAGTATGTTGTTCCGAGTAACCAACATTTCTGTCCTGATGGGATTGGTCCATTGGATTACAATGCCACATCCACAGTACATGAGGGATCACAAAATAGTTTGATGAGGACATAAATCACATACCATGGCCTTTAAATGTTCCAGATCTCAACCTAGCTGGACACCTATGGAAAAATTTAGACCAACATGTTAGATAGCACTTTACACTAGCATTATCAAAACACTGATTGATGGAATGTCTTTTGGAAGAATTTTGTTCAACTCTCTAATACAGTTCCAGACGCTTGTAGAATCTGGGTGAAGGTTTATTAAAACTGTTCTGGTGCATCATGTTTACCTTAATAAGACATTTTAAGTTGTTTTTGTTGCTTTAATTTGTTGCCATTTTTTCCCGTACTGTATCATGTATCCGCTATTGAACTCTAACTATTGTAAATACTGTAGCGCAATTTAAAGTCCTTAAGAACAAAATACTTTTTTTTTCACAGTTCCATGATATACAGTGCCCTCCACTAATATTGGCACCCTTGTTAAATATGAGCAAAGAAGGCTGTGAAAAAGTTGTCTTTATTGTTTAACCTTTTGATATTATGTTTAAAAAAAATAACATACATACAAACATATTCTGCTTTCATGGTTATTAAACAATTGCAAACAAAACACAGGTTTATAAAAAATATATTTGTTAAATCTAGCTGTGCAACAAGTTTTAGCATCATTTTAGTCAATACTTTGTGTTACCTCCCTTTGCCAACATAACAGCTCTGAGTCTTCTCCTATAATTCCTGATGAGGTTGGAGAATACATGGCAAGGGATCTGAGACCATTCCTCCATACAGAATCTCTCCAGATCCTTCAAATTTTGAGGTCCACGCTGGTGCACTCTCCTCTTTAGTTCACCACACAAGCTTTCTGTGGGTTTCAAGTCAGGTGACTGGGATGGCTACGGCAAGACCTTGATTTTGTGGTCAGTAAACCATTGCTGGTAACACATTGTGGCACCCATGACAGAAGTATGCTTTTGCCACCTCCTAATTAAAACTTATAATTTATGTTTTTTTTTTTAGGATTTCAGGAACTGTTGCCTAACCAAGGTAACACATACAGAACATTTATACAATATGTGGCAAATTATTTATCAAGGTAATGAAAGAAATAAAAAATAAAAAAATCAGGAAGTATTCATTAAAGCATCCACATTTCTGTAGAGCTTGCATTAGGAAATTTTGCTAGTACTTTTATGTCCCATCTTTACCCCCTGTTGCTTTGTTAATTTTTATTTAGTGTGGCTGTTTCCACTCCTACAACATTCAGGAGGGTTGTTATGCTATAGGCTATCTATAGAAAAAAAATTGTTCACTACATATGCACTTAAACTTGTTCATTAGCACTTCCATGCTCTTGATTCAGACACAACAGCCAAACAAAGCAGTTTAGTAATAAAATGCTGTGTTGCTTGCCACTTAAAGTGAGCCTGTTACGATGACATAATAACAGAGTGTCTCTAGTGACACTAGACCATACTGTCACAGTGGAAATTAATGTAATGGCTAGCTGTTAATGGAAAACAGAGACCTCTGGCCAAACCTGTTTATATTAACCACACATTACCATTTGAATGCTATTGTGAGTTTAACAAATGAAAAGCAGGCCATGACAGCATTAGGACTTTATTCAAAGGTGTGAATACACAATAAAACCTGCATTTAGATATAGCCAAACACATCAACACCTGTACTCTTTCTCTCTCTCTCTCTCTCTCTCTCTCTCTCTCTCTCACACACACACACACACACACACACACACACACACACACACACACAGACACACACACACACACAAAGAGAGCCACAAACACTCAAAGGCAATGATTCCTACCCCACTCAGCTATTCCATCTGCATAGTGTTCAAAAGAAATCAACACTGTTAATCCACAATGTCTGTATTCATTAATTTGTGTATTAATGAAACTCAAAAACATCCCCAGCTATTATTTGATTGACAACAGTCCCTACAAAGAGCAAATTAATAAAGTTGTTAAATACATAATATATACTTTATAGCAACAAATTTATTACAGTTTTGTTTTACAATTGATTACACACATTTCTTAATACTATGTTCACCTTTTCAAAATTCTTCACACAGTTCTCTTTACCAACATGCAACAAATTCAGCACAGTAGTAAACCTCAAATACAAAATGCATTAAAACAAACAAAAAAATAAATCGATTCATTGCATCCATCCATCTTCTATACCGCTTATCCTTCCTTCAGGGTCACGGGGAAACCTGGAGCATATCCCAGGGAGCATGGGGCACAAGACGGGGTACACCCTGGACAGTGTGCCTATTAAATTGATTCATACATTCCTCAAAACTAACTCGTTTTACCATACCACTACCAAAGGTTTTCTCTCAAGAAGGACACTTTATCATTCGCGCACACACACACACACACACACACACACACACACACACACACACACACACAAATAAAAATACTAACATTAGGCAACATTACAAGATTATCATTATGTCTTTGATGCTTATTTATTTTATTTTTTTTGAGCATCCTATTCCAAAACCATGTGCATTAAATTACATGTTGCAAGTCCTTGATGTTGATGTGTTGGAAGCAGGAAAATGGACAAGTGTAAAAATCTGAGAGGCTTTGACAAAGGACAAATTGCTTTGGCTAGACAACTGGGTCAGAGCATCTCTAAAACATCAGGTCTGGTGTGGAACTGAAATTAGCCTATTACCCATAAACACTTAGATTTTAATCTAGAAACAGATACACACATATTCAATTGGAAAAAGAAAAAATAAAGACACCAGCCATGAGTGAGGAGAAGCAAGGGTCCAGGTTTATTCGTTCAATTCCACCAGCCGAAATCCACACAGTTGAAAGTCTCAAAAGTGATCCCAAAAACCTGAGCTAAAGCTCTTCTATTTATACAGTTTTCTTAGGGTCAAGATGACCCAGAGAGAGCTCAGCGCCTCCCATCTGCAGGTGCAGTCAGCTGACATACACAGGGTCAGAATGTCTTGACTTAGCCTCTTATCTGCAGGATCAGAACGTTCTGACCTAGCTGGAAGGACATTACATCATACTGTGACCAGCCTCAACCTTGGTCCCCCTCGTGGTTATTTAATGTATTTTGTATACACTACACTGGTGCGGTGTTCCCGACATGCAGTGGTTAGTAACTAGTAAAATTGGTCTAAGGAAGGACAACCGCTAAACTGACAACTGGGCCATGGGTGCCCAAAACTCACTGATGCATGTAGGGAGTGATGGCTAGACCGTCTGGTCCGATCCAACAGAAGAGCTACTGTAGCACAAATTGCTGAAAAAGTTAACACTGGCTATGATTGAAATATGCCGGAACACACAGTGCATCACAGCTTGCTGCATAAGCAAGTCAGGCTGCCCATGCTGACCTCTGTCTACCACCGAAAGCTCCTCCAATGGGCACATGAGCATCAGAACAGGATCCCATTTTAAATCACATGTTCTTCTACACCAAGTGAACAGCCAGATGCATGTGTGTCTCTTACCTGGGGAAGAGATGGCACCCGGTTGCTCTATGGGAGGAAGGCAAGCCAGCTGAGAGCAGTATGATGCTCTGGGCAATTTTCTGCTGGGAAACCTTTGGTCCTGGAATTCATTTGGATGTTGCTTTGACATGTATTAACTGCATAAATAAAACTGTGTAATTTGTTGCAGACAAAGTACACCCTGCCACACTGCAAAACAAATGTTCAGAAATGGTTTTAGGAACATGACAAAGTGTTCAAGGTGTTGACTTGGCCTCCAAATTCCCCAGATCACAATACAATTGAGCAGAATCCATTGAGGCCCCACCTCACCACTTACATGACTTAAAGGAACTGCTGCTAACGTCTTGGTCTTGTGGAGTCCATTCCCCAACAGGACAGAGCTGTTTTATTGGCAAAAGGGGGACCTAAACAATATTAGGCTGGTGGTTTTACTGTTATGGCTGATATATTGTTCTTAGTGCTTGGTGATACAGCATGTGATATATCACATGTGCATGCATGATTATGTATGTACTGTGTTACTTTCCTGAAATTGCAGTGGTATAATTTTTTATACTTTGGATTTACTTAATGTAAAAATGATAAAGCAATGAATAATGTGATAAAATCTAAACAATAAGGGGGTAGCATGATCATGATCTATTAAAATTAAAATCAAATTGATATATCTGGTACTGTTATCTGATATATATATATATATATATATA